>BHFT01003638.1:0-24073 GCA_004320025.1 Laticauda laticaudata
TCTGTTTATGCAAATTTTTGCCACTTTTTGGAGCGGATGACAACGGATGGAGTCACCCCCGAAATTTTGCTCGTCCACTTTGTCCTTTATGCATACGTTTGCGTCTGTCAGCCAGTGGGACCTAGTCTTAAAGAGGCAGGACATTCTTACCAATTTAAATGTAAAATTTGTTAACAGCAATGTGTTCTCTTGCTAGAAACAAAGGGAACTGGAGCTTATGAGAGGAAGGCAACAGGAGAGGCTGCTTAATTTTTTCTCCTTCTTCCAAAACAAAAATAGCAAAAAAATAAAAAATGCAAAGGGAGTTAGAATGTAGAAGAAATGTTTTGGAAGACATTGCTAAAAAGGTGACTTAATTTTGTAACCTTTCCAACTGGATTGCTCCTATGTGCTACTCAAGAAAGGGAGAGTAGAAGAGAGTTTGGAAAGATGTTTAGGATGGGCTTCATACAGATCTGTGTGTGTGTGTGTGTGTGTGTGTGTGTTTGGTCTCTCTGTGTTTAGGTGTGGGTGATTTAAAAAAAACTAACAAAAAGTAGAGAAAGGGGGACAAATTCTTTACAACCAGGAATATACAATCTTGATGTATGTGGATACGATCTTAATTAATCGAATGTCCTGCAAACAGCTGCAAGGTAGAATTTATGAATTAGGAAAACCAAGAACATTAACGTTTTCTACAATTTTCCTTATTTTTCCCAAGGCAATGAACTTAAACTAAGCATGGATAATATCCTAACACAGTAGCAATTTGACATACTTTAATGTCAAAAGTAAACGTAAAAGGGCAAACTAAATTCTAGGAGCATATGTTAGGTTTCCTTATGTTTTTGACAGGGTCTTTAGGAATTATTTCATGAGCTGCATCAAGAGGTAGATTTATCAGACTTAGAATTGGGGATTGACTCACCAGGAGTCCCCAGGCTTGTTTAGGGATCTGTGGGGGTTGGAAGAACTCAGCAATAAAAAGTCATGAATAGCAGAAGGCAAAGAATTCTTTCTAGCTCAACTAAAATCTGGAAATATAAGTTTTGAAAAGGACTTTAAACAGTGGTGAGATTCAAAACAAAATTACTACTGGTTCTGTGGGTATGGCTTGGTGGGTGCAGCTTGGTGAGCATGGCAGAGGAAGGATACTATAAAATCGCCATTCCCACCCCACTCCAGCCAGAAGGTTACTGCAAAATCCCATTCCTTCCCCACACCACTAACCTGCTTTCCAGCTCTGTTCTCCTGTGCAGGGCAACAAAAGAAGACCCAGCCAATCAGCTGAGACTTGGGAGGCAGAAAATAGATGGGGATGGGGCCAGTCAGAGGTGGTATTTGCCAGTTCTCTGAAGTACTCAAAATTTCCACGACTGGTTCTCCAGAACTGGTCAGAACCTGCTGAATACCACCTCTGACTTTAAACATCATCTATCACTATCAACTTTTCTTCCTAGCAAATAGAAAAGTAGATCTTAGCTCAATGTCTATCCATTGTCAGTTTAAACACATTCATTGGCAGAGTTCACTATTTCTTGAGACATCCATTTCCATGTTTAGCAGCTCCTTGGTAGGAATTTTTCCTGAAGTTCAAGCAAAACCTACTTTCTTGTAATTCAAAACCCCTTATTTCTTGCCATCTCTTTTGGAATAGTTTTGACCCTTCTGCCTCTTCTACTTTATGAGGCCCCTTCAGATCCTTGAAGACAAGATAATTTCAGGGTTTTTTTTCTATAAGTGGGTAGAAGGCAGTTACAGTGTCTCCTACTTGAAGGCCTTGGTGTTTTGATTTTTCTCTCTTTCAGGTTCATGAAAACATTTTCCTTTTTGAATCATTTCCCCCCCCCCAAATAAGAATATCTCAGGTTCTTAAGTGAGGACTTGTTGACTTTGGTTAATAAGTGCTCTGTAATTTATTCTCCCATCATTTTTGAAGTTCTCTATATTGATAACAGGATATCAAGAAAGCTATTGTTCAATTGCAAAATGTGAGTGTAGGCAACAGAGTGTTAGTGTGTGTGTGTGTGTGTGTGTGTGTGTGTGTGTGTGTGTAGTACTTCCAGATACAGAACAGGTATACTACCTGTTCTAACATATGCCAGTGAAACATGGACACTAACCTCAAAAGCTATGACTGGCATAAAGAGCCATGAAAAGATACAAGTTCGGCATTTCAAGACAAGATAGAGAGACCTGAACATGGATTAGAAGACAAACAAAAGTATATGATATTTTCAAGAGAGTCGAAGAATTGAAACGGAAATGACTGGTCAACATAGCAAGAAGAACTGATGGCAGGTGGACCATATATTAGATGGAGGTGGAGGTGGCTGACAAGATAGGAAGATCTCATTCCTGCCCCATCCATCTCTTAAATATCTTAGTTTCAGATCAGTTTGTAATAATAGTTTAATCTGTGGAGTTTTAATGTTTTAAATTTTTCTCATAATTTGTAAGCTGCCCAGAATCACCTTAAAGGCGGGATGGCCAGCATAAAAACTGAATAAATACACACAGGAACCCACAGAGCCTAACTCTTTCTCTATCAGACCACAATACTAGCAATTGCAATCTTTGCAATAAAATCACTACCAAAACTCATTCTTAGATATGATTTAAAAAAAAGGAGGATGGATTTTGGTCAGGATTATTGCAATCTAATGCAGACTCTACAATTATGGCTTTAAATTACCCAATGTAACATTTTCCTCTCTTTATTCTAGTTTATGAATGTAAATCAGCATATCCTAGTCAAAAGAGTCAGAAAACATAGGCTGGGGGTGGGTGGGAGGAAAAACACAGTATAAGGCAACAATGTGATAGAAATCTTTTGTATGTGTGTGTGTATGCATGTGTGTAGTACTTCCAGATACAGAATTTCATGTGGTATCCAGGGGAAAAGAGTGATTTATAACCTTGCTAAGATTAGACAGAAAAACAGAACTGTTTGACGCCAAACTCTTTTTAATTTTCAAAGGCTCACACCAAAATAACATCTAAGCATTTTAAAAAGAAAGAGAGAGGAAGAGATGGAGTTAAAAATGGTTTTCAGACATCATAAAAATGTTGAGCATGAAAGGATATCTTGTGGGGATTAACACTATGTTCAATTCAATGCAACTGAGTTTATTGCAGGCCCGATAAACAAAATGGTGAACACCCAGTTAAAATATATTTATAAAATAATCTCACTAATAATCTATTAGGTCGGGTACAGGATGCAGCCTGCATTAAATTATAATGTAAACACTTAAAATGATATCCAACTCATGTTAGAGGTGGATGTTGGAAGGTGCTGCCATGTATTGTTCATGCTTCTAGCTTTTTAACTTATTCTTGTTGATTTGAACACTATTAAATTTAGGATTTTATTGTAAGCTTTCTAGAGTCACTTTGGGTGATGACAAGGGAAGCATAAAATTTTAATAAATAACATCTAAAATATAGATGAATTACAATTGGTGTCTAATGGATCTTGGTGGTGCAGCAGTTAGAATGTACTATTGCAGACCGATTCTGCTCACTGTCAGGAGTTCGATCCTAACTGGCTCAATGTTGACTCAGCCTTCCATCTGTCCTTGGTCAGTAAAATGAGGAGCAAGATTGTTGATGGTAATATACTGACTCTGTAAACCACTTAGAGAGGGCTGTAAAGCATCATGAAGTGGTATAAAAATGTTATTGCTATTGTGCTGTAGGATTTGAAGATCTGGAGAAAAGAAAGGACACAAATAATAAATGTCAACTGCTCCATAACTAGAGTTGTGAGGAGATTCAAGCCATCCAGCTACGTTTTTTTCAAAGAGACAAAAGTGAAAGGCAGTCATTGTTAAAGTACTACGAAGTGGTATATAAATCTAAGTGTTATTGCTATTGCTATCTTTTATATTGTGAAGAACAAGGATGTAACAGATTCTATTAAGGATCCTGTTGGGAGTGAATTATATTGTTACATTCAGAGACAATCTAGTGTATGCACTGTCTTCCCAAAACAAAAATCCAAAGGTAAAGAGTTACTTTTTAAAAAGGTGTAAAAACTCCAATCCCCTGACTTTTGCTTTCTAAAACAAAAAATGACCTATACATAGGAGAAGAGAACTTAGTACACTGACTGCTGGCTCTTTTCAGGGCTATTTGGAATGACCATTTGACTATGAGCTATTCTTGGTATGACTGAAGAAAAAAACCAGTTGGATTCCACATTTAGAAGTGTGAGTACGATCCATTTTTATCTCTAAACAGTCTGATGATTGTGTATTTGATTTTATTGCTTAGACAGATAGAAAAAGTTTGTTTGGGCATAGACCAAGAAAAATATGTCATAGTTATTACTTACAACAGATTTACATATCAGTTATTTGATTTTATTCTCAGCCACCTCACAGAATAGCTGAAAATTAAGCACTATGTTTCTCATCTAGCTAAAACAAATAAGGCCTCATTTTGATTCATATTTACTGTTAATAATTTTCCTTCAGTGAACTGTTATTTTTCCTCTCACTTCAGTCACCCAACATTGGTCTCGTAGCTTTCTACTAAAATGTTTGCATTAATTTTCATACATAAAATACAGAAAAGGGGTACTCAAAAATGAATCTGCTGTTCTTTGTAAACAACAGATTTAAAAAAAAAAAAGATATCCAGAACAAATTGACTCTGAAAAATAATACTTTATGTCAGCCTTCAAGATCTTCTACTATTGCTTTGCATCTTTTCGACTGCCATTTTACGTAACTGGTGAGGGGGGGAGAGGGGAGATAGGAATAAGTTGGGGAAGTGAGCTGAGGTGTTACATTCATCTGTTGTATAAATGGGAGGGGGGAGCATAAGCTAGAGTTAGGTTTCTTATCTGCTTCGTTTTTTCTCTGCGCAACTGCAACCCGTTATCAAAATATGCCAAGGTCAACGGACAGAGGCCTCATCATCACCTGAAGATGCCCACATGATCATATTCACAACTTCTAATTGGAAGTGTCATTTGAACTATTGGGGGGTGGGAAACTTTCCATCACTTTTATATGTGAATTGCCGCGCTAATTCTCAGATTCAGAATTCTTTGGTTGCTACCACTTCACTTTCAGTAAAAGATATCTTTTCTCTAAACTAAAGAGTCTAAGTATTTCTTTCCTGGATTTTTGAATTGCTGATACGCTCCGCCTGACACTTTCCTCCTCATTCTGGCCTATCCAGAAGGGACAAATATAATAAATTTAAATAATACCTTTTTTCTCCAAAATATTTGAGCTGTGAGACAATTACATTTTACATGACTGGAGAATATTGCATTCATGGTGATCTTCTGTTTTCTAATAAGTTGTGTGTTAAAAGTTAAAAGAAAAAGAAATTCCAGCACCACAAACACAATGACAAAAAGATTTTAAGAAATATTCCTCATGTAAATAAGGATCTATCTTGACTTCTACCATTCTGTACCTGGTAATATTTAGCTATTGCTAAACTTACCGTGTTTCTTATATAATAAGGCTGGGTCTTATTTTTTTTGAGCTCCAAAAAAATGGCTAGGTCACCTTTTCGGGGGTGACTTAATTCCCCCCCCCCTTGCATCTTTGGGCGGGCGGGAAGCGGCAGCTTGGATGTTGACCTCGGCGTTGGTGGGGCACTTTGTAACAGGTTCAACGGAGGCAGCACCATATCCGGGTGTGCAACAAAAGTACTTCCTAACGGCAAGCCCCCCCACCATTCCCCCCATTTTGCATGTTTTAATATAGGCCTTAATTTGGGGGGAGGGGCTTAATTTCATTTCATGCCTATAAAACACGCTGGCACTTCCTATCGGGGGAGGCCATATTGTTGGAGAAAAAGAGTATTTTCAAATAATTTATTTATACTTGTTAATAGCAATGTTGCAGGACTATTGCCTAATAACACTGTGGTTTTTATTATCAAATGGATTGTTTTTAATACAATTATTGGAGGAAAAAAACATGCAATCAAATGGTTTTCATATTCTGGATTTCCAATTTGTTGCTCCTGATCTCTCTTTTATAAGGTCCAAATTAAATACAGTAGAACCAACCATGTTTTTATGATAAGATTTTATTTCAAGCCAGTTATGATCCCACAAGAGAGAAATACCAATTATCAACATTAAAAAAAAAAACCAACAGAATATTTCAGAAGTTTTATTGTAGGAAACTTGGTATTTCTTAGTGTTTCTTCAGTGATTGTCACTTGAAGTGAATTCTGATGATAAACCTCATGTGAGAAAATTATCCCTTCCTCTTCCACCAAGGTAACTCATGTGAAACTTCATTTGATCTAAATAAAGGAGAATATTTGGAGCTCATGAGTTCAGGATCCCTCACTGGGTTTTCCTGGATATCTGAGAAGTAATGGAAATACTAAAGAAAATATGAAATCTATACTGTTTCAAACCACAGGTCTAGCTAGACATGTGTCTTCATTTGTAGACTGTCCAAACAAATACTTCCAGAAGAGTATATCTCAATCTTGGCAATTTTAAGATGTTTGGACCAATTCTGGGCATTAAAGTCCACATATCTAGAAAGTTTTCAAGATTGATAAAACCTTGCTCTAGAAGAATAGCAGCTCAAATAAACAATAATAATTCCCCTGATTTATGTGGAAACCTAGCAATTCAGTGACATACTACTTGCAAACATCAAGCATTTGCAGCCCTTCAATCAAATTTTCCTAAACTGTCAGCCCAGGGAGATATTTCAAAGCAAACAATGTAAAGCAATGAACAAAGTCAAAGTTCTTCAGCCAATGGTCAAACTAGCTTTGTCAAATTATTAGAATAGAATAGAATAGAATAGAATAGAATAGAATAGAATGACAGAGTTGGAAGGGACCTTGGAGGTCTTCTAATCCAGGGGTCACCAACCTTTTGGACCTCAGGGACCACCAATCTCATAATTTTAAATTCTGAGGACCATTAATATGAATTTTGATTGATGGTGACTTGCTGATGTTGGTGGGAAAGCCAGTCCCATATTCCAGAGCTGCAGAAGTCACAGGACTGGCCCTTTGGTCATCCCGGAGCAGCTGCTCCCCCACCTGGGTACACCAGCCTGCCATGGGCAGGAGGAGCTGCTCCAGGATGACCAAAGGGCCACTCCTGTGATTGCTACAGCTCTGGAAGGTGAGACTGACTTTCCCACCAATGTCAGAAAGGCACCCCAGGGAGGATTTCCCTCCCTCGCCATTAGTCTTACCCTTCAGTTCCAGCTCATATGGCTCTACTCAAGGTTAGGTTTGTGCCTGGCTAAAGGGAGGGGGCCAGAGGGTGGATGGGCCATGTGTTCTCATGCAGCCTGGATTAATTGCTTTGTGGGGAGTGCTTTGGGGGGGGGGGGATTTCTCTGCAGACCACCAAATTTTTCTCATGAACCACCATCTTTTTGAAAACTTCCATTGTTGGAGCATTCGCAACTTCTGGAGGCAAGTTGTTCCACTGATTAATTGTTCTGTCAGGAAATTTTTCCTTAGTTTTAAGTTGCTTCTCTCCTTGATTAGTTTCCACCCATTGCTTCTTGTCCTGCCCTCAGGTGCTTTGGAGAATAGCTTGACCCCCTCTTTCTTTGTGGCAGCCCCTGAGATATTGGAACACTGCTATCATGTCACCCCAGTCCTTCTTTTTATTAAATTAGACATACCCAGTTCCTGCAACCATTCTTCATAAATTTTAGCCTCCTGTCCCCTAATCATCTTTGTTGCTCTTCTTTGCACTCTTTCTAGATTCTCAACATCTTTTTTACATCGTGGTGACCAAAACTGAATGCAGTATTCGAAGTGTGGCCTTACAAAGGTCTTATAAAGTGATAGTAACACTTCACGTGATCTTGATTCTATCCCTCTGTTGATGCAGCCTAGAACTTTGTTGACTTTTTTGGCAGCTGCCTCACCCAGCTGGCTCATATTTAAATGGTTGTCCACTATGAGTCAACTTATTCAGTGCAGTAGCCTTCAAAAATAACTTCAGAATTCTAGGGAAACGTGTCTGCCTTTCAGCTCTAACATAAACAAACAGCAGCTTCCTTTTCAAGGCAACCCTATCTCCTCAGCAATCTCATTTTGGGCCCTGAGAAATGAGCAGACATATTCAAACCTAGCCAGCATAATAGCTCAGCTTCCAAATTACTGTTCTGTGTGAAAGACAGTGGCTCCATTAGAGGTATGAAAGTTATGGCTCGCAGTGACACTGTCTGTGCAGGACTTCAAATGAGGTGGGTGCAAGGCCCATCAGGATCACCCTCATCACATAATTGGATGAACTACCACCAAGGTTCAAGGAAACCATAAAGCATTTGCCATTATTCTCAAAGATAAGACTTTATCCCTGACACATAATCAAAAGGATATTACTTTTTTAAAGATAAATACATCACCAGTATGCTGAGATGTACATCTAATGAACTAAGATGAAAACCTGACCCTTGACACTTTGAGATGTGACTATTAGAAAAGGAGCCATTGATTTCTGGTGATGTGGGTAGGTGTGGGGGAGGGGTTTGGTCCCCTTTACTACACAATCTAGAAATAATTGCCTTAGCTATACCATCAATTGTTTATACCCCAAACTTTCTAATGCTAGAATTATATATATATTGCCTTCCATCTGTTTCAAAGGCAAAGGAAAAAGAGGAAATGGCTAACTTTGGGCTTTGGTGAACTTCAGAATAAATGCAAGGTTTGATTTTCTGTGGAAGACAATATATCAGAGCGGCTTAGCATATGAGTTGTGACTCAGAGGCTCCATAGCTTTAATTGTATTTCAAGCATGAACTCACATTCTGTAGACTTATAACAGATGATAACCTTTGGGTTTTTGATGAAGTAGAATATAGGAATAATAATAAAATCATATTTTTTGCAGAATTGGGAAAAAAGTAATGTCTACTTTTAGAGCCATACAATCACTGCTATTTCAATACATCTTCATACGGAGATCTCTCTCTGTTATCTACTGTGTATCATCTCTCTTTTTTTCTGGTGGATTCATTTCAGGAAGATCTACCGATGCTCTTTTGAGCTCAGAACAGTATCCAAACAACCTAAAAAGCCAAAGGCCATCAAAGTACTAAGGTGTTGGATTTGGTTTTCTTTGCTCCAAAATCCATGTGAAGTTTGCACCTTTTGGGTACATTGTGAAAAATGCATGGGAACTGGTATTATCATATGAAAAGAAGAAAAAAAAACCCTAAGGATTTCATAGTATATGTAAGTCCCACACATATAGTATTGTTCCCTAGTGTATGTATTAATTCTTTGAAAATGATGGTAAGGCCACTGCTTTTTATTCAAGCATGATCATCATTTGTTTTCAGGAGACTGAGTCAGAACAAAAAATATGGTGATGATGATGATGATAGAAATGTTGACTCCTGAAGGTAAAATTATTCTTAAAACAACTGTTTATTGTCTGTCTGTCTATCTATTTATCTATCTTCATTTATTTATCTGTCAATCAATTCTTCATCTATCTGTTTATCTGTCTATCTATCTATCTATCTATCTATCATCTATCTATCTATCTATCTATCTATCTATCTATCTATCTGTCTAATCTATCTAATCTATTTATCTATCTTCATCTATCTATCTTCATCTATTTATCTACCTCTCTTCCATCTCTCTCTCTTCCCCCCTCCTCACTGAAATACAAGAAGTGTGGTGTTTGGGTGTAGATTGATGTGCTTCTTTTGATTTATTTTCAAAGCAACTCTAGGCAAAATATAGATAAATAGACAGACCAGGGGGAAGATATTTATCTTCAGTAATAATTAAAATTTCAATAGGATTTTATCATGATAATGTAAAATATGACAGGACATTTATCTGACAGTTCCTTCACTGTGTTTTTGCTGTGTTAGCGGGTGCTCCAACTGGTGTTATTACCACTGCTGCTACTAACTAGTCAGAAGCAATTATTGTTCAACCACACAGTTTAAAGGGCAGAGTGGCAATGCTTATTATATTATAACGGCAACCACACTTATTCTTGCAAAGAAAGAAAACATGCCATTTTTTCTCCCACGTAAATATGACTTCCAGGAAGTTTCTTGCACTAGAAGTATTGCTTTAATAAATATGGGCTGATATTCAGAATGACTTCTTGAGAGGTGTAATTATTTAAATATGTCAACTTAGGCTTTATTTCAGAGTTCTCTCACACTACTGAACTAACTGTACTTGTGCAGTTAATATTGGAATGTGATTCACTTTCACAGCTTACTCTTCTGCAGATTTCTTTCACTTTTCAGCTTTTTTCGTCACCTACGCATTTATCCAACTTAGAGAATTACATTGAATAGGTTGCATTTCCAGATGCTGTCAGAGTCATGGTACTGTCTCAATTATGGAGATAAGAGGTGGTGGAATGTACTCTGGAATCCCAGAAGGAAGGACAAAGAGACAGTAGAGCTTGGGATGTCTGGTGGGCAGGAAGAAAGCAAGCATAGATCAAAAATTGCTTGGAGATGGAAGATACTTTGAATCAGGGGTGGGATTCTACCAGTTTGCACCTATTCACTAGAACCGGTTGTTATCATTCTAAGCAGTTCGGAGAACCAGTTGTTATAATAAATTACTGGCCTAATCCTGTAAGGAAGGCAGGAAGGAAACATTCTGGTATTGCTTACAGAAACTGCCTCTCCGTTAACCCTTATTAGTTCTTGGCAGGACTAGACTTCCTGTCCCTCAGGAATTCTCTTAAGTTTTTTTTCTCTCCTTTGCTGGAACTTTGCTTGTATAGAGTGACAAACGAAGAAGCCACTTTTAATGAACAAGTAATCTTAGATGGGGGGAAAAAAGGAAAGGGGAAAAGAGAATGGAAAGTTTAAGATTGGGAAAAACACTCCCCCCCCCAAAAAAAAGTGAAAAATAAAGTATAAAATCAGAAGCAACAGAAGAGGAAATGCAGAAGAGAGAATTAGGACTAGAGAGACTGGGGGTAAAAAATGGGAGGGAGAAGATGAGAGGGAAGAAAGAAAGGAAAAGAGTTATAAAGGACAGAAACAAATATAGAAAATCTCTATTTAGAGATAATGGGTGAAATTTATCGTAATTTAGTGGAATGCTTGTCAATAAATAAATTGTAATAAAAGTTGTAATTTAATGATTTAAAAACATATGTGAAGAGAAATAGAGAAAAATTAATTATGGAGATTTATATTTGTTTTATGGAAGTATGATATTTAATTTAAAAGAAGTGTTAAAGATGTCAAGATTTTAAATGATTATTATTGATTGAGGTGTACTGGAATGGAATGAGGGTTTTATAATTACCATATATTTACAATCTTTTTTTTTCAAAGAATATAATGTGTATTATAAGAATGTACCAGCAAAATTCAATTGGAAGTTATGTATTATGTAATTATATTGAAGGTCATAACCTTAAGGTATATACTGAAGTTTAAATCAGAGTTGAATGGATATAATTAAAAGATATAAAGGTGTCATACTCCAATTAGTACGACAGGAGAAAATTTGTTTAATGAGAAAAGATAATATGAAATTGAAACAGAACAGACAAAAGTATAAATATAATTATTTGAATTGAGATGAGATAATCAAAATAAAATTGAGAAAATTAAAAGGGGGGAAACTATATAGAAAATGTAAAATAGTATAAGATATGGAATAGAATACAAAAAAGGAGCATGAAATTGAGTTTTGTGTATGTTTAAAGAAGTTCAACCCGGGACCATGCTATTTTCAAAAAAGATGTTTTCTTGTATTTTGTATGTGTGAAAACCCAAATAAATTTTATTAAAAAAAGAAAAGAAAAGGGAGCTAACCACCAGATTGCAAGAACAAAAGTGAGTGGTCAGATAAGGAGAGCCAAATTCATCCACATTGCAATGAACAAGGACATACATTCAATTTCACAGCTACTAAGATTGTTGGACAAGCAGATACAAAAACAACCAGGGAAATGGTTGAAAATACAGAGAAGAGCAACCAGGACGATTAGGGGATTGGAGGCTAAAACATACAATGAACGGTTGCAGGAACTGGGCCTGGCTAGTCTAGTGAAGAAAAGGACCAGGGGAGACAGGAGAGCATCTTCCAATATTTGAGGGGCTGCCACAGAGGGAAGGGGTCAAGCTATTTTCTAAAGAGCCTGTAGGCTACACAAGGAATAAAGGATGGAAACTGAACAAGGAGAAATTTAACCTGTAAAGAAGGAGAAATTTTCTGACAGTGAGAACAATCAACCAATGGAACAGAAGTTTCTTTCAGAAATTGTGAGAGTGTCATCGCCTGAGACCTTCAAGAAGAGATTGGACTGCCATTTGTCAAAAATGGTATAGGGTCTCCCACTTGGGCAGCTGGTTGGATTAGATGACCTATAATGTCCCTTCCAACTCTGATTACCTGTTAAGCCTAGGAAATGGGCTTCTTACAGGAAGTGTTGATTTACCACCACCTTATGTGGTACTTAAGAGTTGAGGACTTGGTAGCACAAGGAAACAACAGCCAATCAACCAAAAGGAAGCCATGTCCAACCAGGCACCACATACATATGATGTATGGAGTAACCTAAAGCACACATAAGAAGAAGTTCCCTGAGAATGGGTTCCAGTCTGACCAAGATTAGATCCTGCAAGCATAGCCCCTCCTTAGCAATTCATAAAATCTATCTATAGATATGCAATTAAATACTTTAGTCTGGCAAGATTCTGTGTATAGGTGAATAACAATAAAGAAGGCACTCAGAAGTAACTCCAAATGTCATTTTTGGAATAATAGAATAAGTTGCACATTATTTTTACATGATGATATGGACTTTTTCTTTTACTTTTGCTTTATGGGCAAAGTGAAACTGTCAGTGGCACTTTCTTTTTTCAGTCTATTAAATGCTTCATTAAGAGAGAGAAAAGGACTTAAGAGTATCTGCTGAAGATTTGAGTTTGGCATATGCCTTTGGATATAATTTATGCCTCCTACAAAATGCAGCCTTTGCAAACAATCCCTCACCAATAGTAAACTAATTATTAAGGAAACAGATCTACAATGTGCAGCCTGATGTGGAGGCATTAATCACTCTGTTCTGCATCTTGAGAAAACTATCCTTCTGGTACAAAGGACAATGAGAAGCTTTCTGGAATTCATGCCGAAACCCACAAAACATGACACTAATTTAATACAGCATGTTGTTCCACTGTCTCAGAATGAAGACATGAGACTAGTGCATAACTTGGATAAAAGGCTAACTGCTTTATTCATTAACTGAAAGGATCTAACACGGAGTAAAAGATTAGCTGTTATTTCTACTAAAGCTAGCTCATTCTCTCCAGATGATTTGGATTACTGGTGCCACATTTTCCTTGTTTCTGGCTATACTATCTAATTACCATTAAAGTCAAAAATATCTCATCCATCTTCAGAAAGCTGATATCTAACTTACCCAAATGAATCTGGCATGCTTCTCCCAAGTGACTGCCTAACCAAGTTGCTGCCCAAAACAAAGGACAATCTAGTGTTTTGGTTCCTGCCTTTCCCTAGACTATGTCCATAACTTGCTGGGTTTGCATGGACTGTTGGTAGTTTTAATGTTTTAATAAATCTAGAGAACGTGTCCAGCTAAAACCAAATAACCCTCATTATAATCTAATGCAATGTATAAAGACAATAAGTATAAGAAAATATGTATCAAGTATGGGAAACCAGGAAATCCAGGCAGTCCACTTGAATATAAACGTTCATTATAAACTTAAGTTATCTACAATAATCTGATCTACCAACAGTCAAAGTAAATTTGCAATAAATAAGAATCAATGAATTCAAGGTGGACTGGAATTAGTTCTTGTGTGAACACAAAGGGACTTGAGACTGATGACATGTTTAACCCCTCCCTCATGCTCAGCCTTGTCATCTCCAACATCTTCTACAACTTTCTAATATTAAGAACCCAATAAGCTTCATGAATGTACCCATTTCAACTATAAGGGCATAAAACAAAGCTGCAAAAGAGCCATGGTGGTGCAGTAGTTAGAATGCAGTAATGCAGACTAATTCTGCTGACTGCTAGCTGCCAGTTGTTCGGCAGTTCGAGTCTCACTAGCTCCAGGTTGACTCAGCCTTCCATCCTTCTGAAGTTGGTAAAATGAGGACCCAGGTTGTTGGAGGTAATATGCTGACTCTGTAAACCACTTGGAGAGGGCTGTAAAGCACTGTAAAGGAGTATATAAGTCGATTGCTATATTAATTTTTTATGAAGTATGTGGTAGATTTATTTATTTATTTATTTATTTATTTATTTATTTATTTATTTATTTTGTCAAGCAATTATAAGATAGCAGGTATAAGTATAAACATAGTTATACATGAAATGGATACATATAAGAAAAATAAAAATAAACTATAGGACAGGAACAATAGGCACATTGGTGCACTTATGCACACCTCCTTCAGACCACCTAGGAAAGGGGTGAGGTCAATAGTAGACAATCTAAGGTTAAATTTTTTGGGGTTTGGGGAAGAAACCCCAGAGTCAGGTAGAGTATTCCAGACCTTGACCACTCTGTTGCTGAAGTCGTATTTCCTGCAATCAAGTTTGGTGTGATTAACCTAGAGTTTGTATCTGTTGTGTGCTCTTTTTTGTTATGGTTGAAGCCAGGGGTGGATTCTACCTGGTCGGACCAGTTCTATAGAACTGGTTATTATGATTCTGCACAGTTCAGAGAACTGGCAGATCACGCCATTGGCTGGTCCTTCCCCACCCACTCACTCCTTAACTGCCATGCGTGCCATCCATCTTGCCTGCTTGTGCCTTTGGTAAGTTGCTATTTTTCCTTTCCCTGGCCCCCACCACCATCACCTTTCCTGACTATGCTGGGAGATTTAAATTAGCTAGAAAGCAGGAAATTGATGGATTTCTTGCTTTCTAGCTAATCTAAAAGCAGAGCTGAACCTTCCTTATGGACTGAAGCTTCTATTTTTCAGTGCAGACTCAGGTAGCAGATTGCAGAAAGATAGATCTCTGAGTGAATCTGTGATTCTGTGAGCAACTCAATCTGCCTGCCTGCTTTGCCCGATTTTGGATAAAAATTGCTCTTTTTTAAATAAAATAATTCAATATTTACAATATTTACATACAAGCCCTGACCAGCCAGTCACGTGACCACCAAGCCATGCCCAGTCGGCAAGCCATGCCCACCGTCACACCCACAAATTAGGCCATGCCCACAGAACCGGTTGTTAAGAAATTTGAATCCCAACCCTGGTTGAAGCTGAAGTGTTCATTGATAGGTAGTACATTGCAATGTATAATTTTATATACTAACAAAAGAATCTGATCTTCCATCCACCCATATATTGCTTTATGCTTATCATGCAATCATTCTCTTGAGGACCCTTACTAGATTCAAGAGACTTTTGAACACTTTACTTACTGTTGTAAAAAAGAACTAACACAACATAGGAAAACAAACCATCAGACTAAATTCAGCAGTTCATCTTAAAAGTTAAAGGCCTTTTAAAAGACTCTCTTGAAGACAGCAAAGTCCACATTTTGGACAGAGAGGACACCTGGTTTGAAAAAGGGGTCAATGAGGCCATCTATGTCAAAACTGAACAGCCCTATCTCAACAGAGAGGGGTGGATATGACATAATCTATCTATAACACAGTCCTTTCAGCAGTTTCAAGAAGGCTCCAGATATATTTCCACCTCTCAGGTGACTTTGAGGACACAGATAAACTTCCAGATGATCATAACGATCATAACAAAAAACCAGAAAATTGGTAATTTAAGGGGGGAACTTAACTTTATAGAATGAATGTATTAAATTAGATTTTATGAATGGATGCAAGAAGAATATGTGATGAAATATGCAAATATGGCAGTTAAAAGTATCAGAGTATAATATTAAGACATGAGAAATATCGGTGAGTTAAATAAAGAGTATTTGGAATAATATAATATAAAAATTGAATATGTAACTATGGTCATATTTCTATGTAAAGATGAACCTGCAATCATGTTGTTAACTAAAAAGAGACATTTTTAAAATGTGGAAAGCTGAAATAAAACTTGTTTAAAAAAAAGAAAGAAAAACCAGAAAGTCCAATTGCCTCTTGAAAAAACACCTTGGGGATAGTTGAAATCAACTAACAGTAAAATAATTGCATCCACCAATCCTCCCCAAAAATGCTCTTGGACCATTAACTTACCTGCAGTGACAAAGTTGTTTGAGGTCAAATCCTTAGCTCAGGTACTGTATGGCAGACAGTATGGATCTTGCTCACCCGACAGACTTAAAACCTGTTCCAATTTTTTCAAAGCAATTTTCCATGCTCTTCACTGTGTTTCCAACTGTTGACTACACGTGGGGGCTGGAATAAAGAATGAAATATGTCAATATCACTATACTGGTTGAAGCTGACACTTTTCCTTACAGGTTTATCTCCAGTGACATTGGAAGACAGATTTCAGAGGAGGTGGAAACAAGCAGTCTACATCAAGCTCTCTCTTGCAGGATAACCCGCACATTTAATAGAAGTCTGCCTGACGTAGACTGTTAAACAGAGGCTGGTAATACCTCTCAGTTTCCCATGGCAGACAGAAGATAACACTTTGGCAAAGGCTACATATCTTACACAGCTTAATATTCCAAATCAGAGAAAGGCTTTTACCTTTACTCAGTGGTGAGATTCAAAAACTTCTTACTACCGGTTCTGTGGTCATGGCTTGATGGGCATGGCACGGTTTGGTAGACATGGCTTGGTGGGCATAGCTGGGGAAGGATACGGTAAAATTCCCCACTCTCGGGGAAAGGATACTGCAAAATCCCCCTTCCCTTCCCTCCCCACCCCACTAACCTGCTTTCCAGCTCCGTTCTCCTGTGCAGGGCAACCAAAGAAGACCCAGCCAATCAGCTGGGGCTCAATGGAAGGCAAAGAATAGATGGGGGTTGGGACCAGTCAGAGGTGGTATTTGCCTGTTCTCCGAACTATTCAAAATTTCCATTACCGGTTCTCCAGAACTGATCAGAACCTGCTGAATGTCACCTCTGCCTTTGCCTGATGTCATGTCCTCCCCACAGCACTTCCGTTCTTAAGATACAAACAAGATTCCACATACATCTCTGTCTTCTAAAAGAAGGAGATGATTGGAGTGGTATGGAGAAATGTCTAGAGACTTCAAGGGGAATGTAAAATAAAATCAAGAGAAGATCGAATAATAGAAGGATACCATGGTGGTGTAGTGGATAGATTGCAGTATCACTGCTCACTGCCAGAAGTTCGATCCTGACTGGGCTCAAATTTGACTCAGTCTTCCATACCTCTAAGTGGACATAGGACCCAGATTATTGAGAGTAATATGCTGACTCTATAAACCGCTTAGAGAGGACTGTAAATCACTATGAAGCAGCATATAAGTCTAAGTGCTATTGCTATTACTGTACACTTACAATGGTTTTCTTCTCCACAATTATTAGAAAGGCTTAAAGTAGGCAAAAGATTTTATGGATTTTATCCATGGAAATGAATCATATACAAATGTACTTTGTGCAAGTTAATTATTTACTAATGTATTAATAGTTGGTTTTTAATCTTATTTTTAAAACTTTATTGAACAGATCTGAATATTCTTTGTTCCAAGATTAGTCTCTGCTTGCCACATTCATAATCATCTTTTTTAAAGTTCAGATGTGAGGTTTTGCATGCACGTCATTCAAGAAAGGGCAAAGAAGCTCCCATCCCAAATATTATCCCACCCAATTTCATTTTTAGGTGATGAATTAGGAGAGATTGATAGCTACAGTTATTCCCAGGTGTAACTAGAGCACAGTACACTCATACTTTCACTGGTTATCTTTGGTATAACATTCCATGCAGATTGCACTGATCGAGATTCTGTTGCTTTTCGTCTGCTTGTTTTTCTTATTTCTTATTCATTTTAATTGGGTTTTTCTGAATTGCACACACACACACACACACACATATGAAGCAAGAACAAGTTCATTAACTTTGTTAAGACACTTCATTGATTGGGAGATTTGGGGACATGCAGTTCAATAACAGTTGGGTCGGCTATTATAAGACAGGATTGTGTGTGTGTTTCTTTTACCCAGGAAGCAAAATCCCTTCAACTTGCAATGTTATTCTTCTCTGATAACAGTGCTGTCTTCTGTTGTCGTGTGCCTTATATCTGTCTTGCCCAGTAGCAGAAATCTCTCCATGCACCTCCTGCTATTTATAATCCACTATGCCAAGTTACTTGTCAATTATTATTATTTTTTTTCTTTTGTTGCTCAGTGCCATCCCATTCATAGGCAGTTTATCTTTACTCTGCATTCTTGCAGCCTGTGGACCAAGCCCTTTGAAGAACATCTTAAAAGCATCTCTATTTAACGATACCAGCCCAAAACTTCATCCTTTAGCATTCATAATTCTCTGCCTTAACTGGCTCACTTTCGTTTCATGATTATTCTTTTTCCAGGGTGCATATAAAATTTTGGATAAACATGAGAGGTGGAAGAACAGTATCTTTCCTTTAATTCCATGTCTTGTACTTACAATGATTGAAATGTTTGTTATCATTCAGCTGAAAGGTTTTACATGAAAATTAAAAAAAGAACAGATTTTTCTCCACCTGTGAGCTTTTCTTTTTATAGCTTTGATTCACTGTCTGGTTTCCTTGAATTTGGATCCATCAGAATGGTATATACAATCCACCTTCTCTTATGTTTGCAAAGTAAGAAGATGTGGTTATTGTCTGTAGAGATTCTCAGTCATCCAGGTGATGGTTGTCCCAAAGATGCTTTTCCAGGAGGCAACTGGACTTCCTTGTTTTTTTTTTCTTTTGAAGGCATTTGGCTTCTCATTTAAGAAGCTTCTTCAGCTCTGTCTAATTAAAATGTCTAATTCAAAGTACATACAAAACCAAGATATCTTTCCTGTTAACAACATAGCCAAAAGATGGAGCCCCTGCTTGGGAACATTTTAAGTTTCTACTCTGCTGCTCTAACCATTAGACCAGAGGACTGCAATCTTAAACTCTCAAAGAGCCATTTGGACCAATTTCCCACAGAAAGAAAAACACTGGGAGCCACAAAACCTGGGTGGCCATGGCCAGCTCAATGTCACTCACTCCCACCAACAAGGGCTGGAAGAAGCTCCAGCAAGAGTGATATGCATCCTCTGCCATCACCCTTTCCTTCTCAAGCCAGGCAAGTGAGGGGTGGGTGAGGGGTGAAGCCAGCCAATGATGGGGCAGGGAGCCGTAGTAGTGGGCCCAAAGAGCCACATGAGGCTCTGGAGCTACCGGTTGCTGACACCCGCACTAGACCAAACTCATGGCTCTCTTCAATGAGCTAGCTGAAGGACAAAATCTTCCTATGCACTGATAGCTTTGCCATAAGAACTAAGAATCCTCTTCAGCAAGAAGACCTTGTAGCAAAGAGCAGCAAAAGCAAGACGACATCTTGACTCATGATACGAGCTTGCAACATCGTGACCAGCAAAGATGACAAAATCAGCAAAAAGGAAATGAATAAACCAGTCTGCCTTAGCGGGCAGAGAAATTGAGGTGAACCAGGGGATGAAGAAATGTATTTATGGCTTCCCAGGGGTGGGAAGTGCTCTATTAGCAGTGGGAATAAAACACTTTCTCTTCTCCTGTCTGTAGCCCTTGCAGAATTCAATGGCAGCAACTTAGGCTAGGTGCTGGCCAAGGGTTTTGTATCCAGCAAAATGCTACAGATTCAGCACTATCCCAGGACACTGAGGGAGAAATGATGATCAGGATGCAATTAAAAAAAAGATATTAGGGAAATAATTCAGCCAAATCAAGTATTTCCCTTATGAGGTGGATTTTAAATAAAAGAAAGGAAAAGAGGGGTCCTTGGTGGTCTCTGATAAAGGAAAGTACAAAGGGAAGGGAGAGGGGAAGGGAAAGGAAAGGAAAGGAGAAAAAGGAAAGAAAGATAAGGAAATGAAAGGAGAAGAGAGGAGAGGAGAGGAGAGGAGAGGAAAACAGAAAAGAAAAAAGGAGAGAAAAGAAAAAAAGAAAAGAAAGGAAAAGAAAGAAAAAGAAAAGAGGAAAACAGAAAAAAGAAATTATGGGAAATCATTGACCAGCTTTGAGATTAACGATTATCCCAGAGGGGGAAAAAACTTACATTAAGGTTACAAACAAGACTAACTCATGAAGATTCCATAAAAGCAAATATTTACAAGGCTGGGATGATATGAGGTCAATTCTAATACCTTGACTACAATTGTTCCCTTCTAGTCATTTCACTGTTTAAAACAAGGGAAAATCTATTCTACATGGAGGTATGACCACAACTGGAGCAGAATTTCCATTGCTAAACTAAACCATTAAATGCATTGCGCCCAATTTTATGAACTTTTCCACCTTGGTTGTTAAGCAAATCAATGCAGTTATTAAGTGAATCATGGCATCATTAAGCAAATCTGCTTCCCCCCATTGACTTTGTTTGTCACAAGCAAGCTAGGAAATTCACAAATGACAATGGCATAACACCAGAATGCTGCAATCATTTTCAAATGCCCAAATTTTGATCATGTGACCATGGAGATGCTACAACGGATTGGCTGTCAGTCACCTTTTTCAGTGCCGTTGTGACCTGGAATGCTTTAAGCCACAGTGGTGCAGTGGTTAGAGGGCAGTACTGCAAGCTACTTCTGACTGCCGGCTACCTGTAATTTGGCAGTTCAAATCTCACCAGGCTCAAGGTTGACTCATCCTTCCATCCTTCCAAGGTTGGTAAAAATGAGGACCCATATTGTTGGGGACAAGAGACTGACTCCATAAACCACTTAGAGAGGACTGTAAAGCAGTATATAAGTCTAAGTTCTATTGCTAAACAAAGTGAAGGACTACCTCTACAATATTTACCACTAACCGTTGCATCTTTACACTTATGGAGTAACTTCATCCAACCATCTCTGCTTCTCCCAGAAATACATGACTGGGGACTTTGAGAGAATGTTGTCACAGCTTTCTCCTACTTTATAAAGTTGTAAACTTTTGGTAGAGCTAGCTGAGGAGCTAGTGAAACCAGAATATGTTGTTGTTGTTGTTTTGTTTGGTTGGGGTTTTTTTTGCCTTTTTTTGGAAGTGGTCCTTTGATGGAGAAAGAAAATCTGTTCCAAAATCCACTATCTGCATCCATCCAATTATGTCCATCTCTAGTGGCTTCTTCTGTGTTCCATTCATATTCATACCATCTGCCACTGTGCCCAGCTTTTAGGCAGATGAGGGTGGTGACAGTCCTTATACCATGTGCTCCATGTTGATCCCTTGCTTATCACACACTCACACCTACATAAACACACACAAACACACACACCATGTGTCCAAACTTGCTGATTTAATGAAGCAACAGTACAATCAAATGGAACTTGATGTTCCTGATTTTCGTACGAACATTGCTTTTCGTACAACTGTTTAGATTCTGCATTCTAATATACATATGTGTGTGTGTGTGTGTGTGTGTGTGTGTGTGCTGTTCAGCTTCCTTCGGGTATTATCCCAAGTTCATTGTAGTGCTTTTAAAGTTGTAGCAATGTTTCAGCAGAATCTCATCTGCCATCATCAGGCTTCTGTACTGAGTTTGTCTGTGGGTCAGGCTATCACAGCCGTTAGTTTTAGTTTTTTAGAACACAATACAGAAGCCTGATGATGGCAGATGAGATTCTGCTGAAACGTTGCTACAACTTTAAAAGCACTCCAATGACGTGGGATAATACCCGAAGGAAGCTGAACAGCATGTATGTATGTATGTATGTATGTATGTATGTATGTATGTATGTATGTCAGCCCTGAGGTAAGCTTGGATGGGGCCATCTTGGAGACTTTGAAGTTGCCACACCACAGAGGGAGGGGAGGAAATAGTTAGATGCGGTTGTGTAGCCAAAACAATAAAGTTTTCCTGTGGGTACCAAGGACATTCTCACAGGTGGCTGGCCAGAGGAGGGGGAAGTAACCAAGCAACCAGTCAGCAACTGGATTGACAACATGATCAGTGAATATGGGGGAGGGGAAAGGGAAAATTTGTACTTTTTAATTAGGTGAAGGCTGTGGGAACTTTTAGAGTCAGCTTTCACCAGTTGTGCCAATATGATATATCCAATAATTTTTTCTTTGGAGAATTTACCTATCTCAAAGTTCTGATTTCTATGGGTGCATTACTTGGAATGCTGACAGCAGAGTGGTGTGGTGTCCTAGAGATGGAGCTCTCACCTCACAATCAGGAGGCTGTGAGTTCAATCCTAGGTAGAGGCAGATATTTCTTTCTCTGCACATACTGAGAATATACCTGCTGAACAAAACTCCGCATTGGCGACAGGAAAGGCATCCAGACAATAATACACTCTGCTAGCTCATTCAATTGCCCAGACTCCCCTCCCCCCCCACAGGTGATTATGGGGTCATTAAATGATGATGATTACTTGGAACGCTGACATCATCTTCTCCTGATTTCTTTCGAAGCTGAGGATTGGTATTATATCTGAGGAAGGGCACCCCCGTCTTGGTGATGGGGTGATGCTAGCTGAAATTTCCACCTGAATGTATTCCTAATCCATTGAAGGTGCTTCTTCCTGTACAGCATGCTCTTTAGAAATTTTTTTGATCCAAGCGAAGAGGAATACAAATAAGACTGAGATATTTTTATCCATCCATGGGAAATGTCAGTGGTGATGACCGCTTGACGGAGTCACTTCTGTTTTTGTACGATAGAGGCTCACTTGAATGAGTGATGAAAAGAAATCTACAGACACTAAAGGAGGCTGACATGACACAAGATAATAACTGTTTCCATAAAAGTAAAGCCTCCATCTTCGTATAATAATGGAGATTCATACTGGACTGATTTACAAAAAGAGGATGGATTTAGTCTGCAAACATAAACTTAGTCCAGGCAACAATTGGTCTGGGTAGCTACAGATTAGTGACTGCCTCATTTAGCAACTGTTCACTACTAAAACAGTGGTGAAAAAGTAACTCTCTGACCAGCCCTCCCATGTATGACCACCTACAAAGCAAAGGAAAGCTGAAGTACGATCAGGTGTACAGTCATGGCTTTATATAATGACTGCTTCACTAAATGGCCAAGTTGCCAGTTCCAGTTGAGGTTCCTAATGAGGACACCTTGCAATTTCAAAAACCACCTGGAAGCTATTAAAACAGATTTGGAGTTGTTGCTGCTGTTTTTCTTAGCAAGCCAGGGAATGGAGTGGAGAAGAAAGAAAAGAGATGGAAGGATGAGGATGAGAGAGAAAGGGAGAGAAAGAGAGAAAGAAAGAAGAGAGAGGGAGGGAAGGGGAGGAAAGGAAGGAAAGAAAGAACATTTTCTAAATTTTATTATTGCAATCATTCTGAGTCACTTGTATGATATTAGCAGCTATATTAAATAGATGATTGATAGATGGTGATGATAGATAGATAGATAGATAGATAGATAGATAGATAGATAGATAGATAGATAGATAGACAGACAGACAGACAGACAGACAGACAGACAGACAGACAGACAGACAAACAGATCCTACATCCCTAATCATTTTTTTCTATTTCTTAAGGTTATTGAAGACAAAAGTTCATTCAGATCAGTGACTCAGCTGGCTCTGTCTGACTAAACTGAAATCTGACCACCTCGACTTTACTAAATTGGATTTGGACTTTGAAGACCTCAAATTTCCTCTGGGAAAAAAAATGTTGCATGAACCAGCCTCAATATCACCTTTAAGATATGGATGAATGGATGGATGGATGGATGGATGTTCCTTCTACCTAATCTTTCGTAAGTCACTCACAATCACTTGCTGACTGGGCAGCCTCGAATCAAATCACATCACATTGGTCAATTAAAATCTTCACCAGACTGTACTTAACTTTCAAAAGATCAAAGTTGGTTTTTGGTTTTGTTTCATTTTCTTCTTTATTACAGATCAGGATTTCTCAACCTTGACAACTTTCAGCAATATGGACTTCAGTTCCCAGAAATCTTCAGCTAACCCACGTGGCTTGAGAAACATTGCTATCCATGATCATAACACTGATTTTTTTTTCCCCAAGCAATTGTATCAGCATAAGAGAATTAAAGCCCCTGTCACACTGC
>BHFT01003639.1:0-13025 GCA_004320025.1 Laticauda laticaudata
ATTTGAGAAGCATTGTTTTTAAACTGGGAGAAGATAAAAAAGCAATATTATTTAAAAATTCCACTATGGTTATCTACTTTTGAAGCTTTTTCTTATCCAATAATATATAAAAAGGAACAAACAGTTAGACATGGTGAGATATTAAATGAAAAGAGTGAACTTAAATCTATGCAAGCACTAGAAGACCAAGGTATAAAAATGAATTGGTTTTCATATGTACAAATACAATCTAGATTTGATAAAGATTTTAAAACAGAGGGTTTTTATAAGTTGACTGGTTTAGATAAAATTTTGACAAGCACTGATGAAAAAGTAATTTAAAAACTTCATGGACATTTGCTGGAGTTTAAACTAGAGGAAGAACAAGTTAAAGAAATGATGATTGCTTGGGAGAAAATTTTGGATATGAGATTGACTTAGAGAAATGGCAAAAATTGTGGTTTCAAAATTATAAAATGACATTTTGATTCCTGGACTAGTTCATACAGTTATACTGTCCCACTATTTGTTTTGGCTTGCATCTGAAGAGCAAGTTGCTGGTCATATTCTTGGCCCCCTCACGGATCTTACCCTTGGCTTGCAAGTTCCCCTCGTGTACCTGATTCATCTTGGCCCCGCTGCAGGCTGCCACTGCCTCAATTCAGCACAACCACCCAGCCTGAAGGAGTGAAGTGGCCAGGTAGAAAGAGTGGGGAAAGCTAGATCCCCATCAGTGCCATGGCCATGTAGTCCCAGCAGAGATGGGGGGAGACATGGGATTGTGGCTGGGCCTGGACGGGGATCTAGCTTTCCCTGCTCATGATGGCTGTCCTTTGCTTGCTGGGCCTGGACATGCTCTCCCACCTCTACCAGACTTTCTAGATGGCCATTTCGCTTCCTTCATGCTGGGTGAGCCTGGTGCTCTGGGCAGCGACAACAATGACCTAATGGACCTCTGCAAGATGCTAGTGACCTTGGTAGTGGCAATAAACCATAGCAGTGCCAAAGTGTGAGGGGGCTTAGGAGATGACCAGCAGCGACCTGCTGGTTGCAACCACAAGCCAAAACAGATGGGATAGAGTCAGGGGTGGGATTCAAATTTTTAATTACCGGTTCTGTGGGNCTGCAACAGTTGTAAGTGTGAAAAATGGTCATATCACTTTTTTCAGTGCCATTGTAACTTTGAATGGTCACTCCACACAAGCAAAGTACCAGCAAAGGAGGGGAAAAAAACTCCAGAGGAGTTCCTGAGACAGGAAATCTAGTCCTGCCAAAAATGTAATTAGGGTTAACGGAGAGGCAGTTTTTGTAAGCAATACCAGAATGTTTCCTTCCTGCCTTCCTTACAGGATTAGGCCAGTAATTTCTCCTAACAACTGCTTCTCCGAACTTCTTAACAACCAGTTCTAGAAAATAGGTGCGAACTGGTAGAATCCCACCCCTGGATGGACTAAATTGTGATGGTGTCTGGCAGCAGCCGCCCCACACCCTCCTCACCTTGTTTTGGCCTGCAGTGGCAGCAGTAGCTAGAGGCAGAGGTGCAGAGGAGAGGCATGTGGTCTGGCCTGCTGGTTGCACCAGGCAGTTACCTGCCCTATCCCAGCCACATGGGATGGAACAGGTGCGTCTGGTGCTTCCCCTCCCCAACTCTGCCTGCTGGTGCTGCTGGTAGTGCTGCTGCCACACCTGCTTTTTGGAGAGCCAGCTGTGGAGCCCTTGCTGCTGGAAATCTCCCCCCTGCACACATACATCTGCACACAGGAGATGGACACACACACTGGGGTGGGTGGGCCGGGCATGTGTGCCTGCCAGGATGGGATGGGCTAGGCCAAAGGCATGTGGGCCAGTTCCTTACTGCTTCCAGGATGGCTTGTGGGGCCAGATCCAACCACATCACAGGCTGCATCCAGACCTCGGGCCTTGAGTTTGACAGCCCTGTTTTAAATGGTGATTTAATTATTATGCAGCACTTGGATTATAAAACTAACTTTAAAAGAAATATTATCCATCTAAAAATTATAATATTGAATTATTTTCAAATATAAATGGAATTTTTTACTATGTGGGGCACTATGAAAGGTGCAGTTAGAAGACATACCATAAGCATTTTACAAAGGAAGGTTTAAAAACAAAAAAGATTGAAAAGCAAAATCTGGAAATACTGACATTTTTATAATTTTCATTTATTGGTAACATAGTTTGGAAATCGTTCTTCAAAATTATTAGCTCCTGAGGTCAGAAAAAGAATAAAAGTTTTATTAACAGCATAACCAAAAATTAGGTCCCATTAATCAAGCAAAAAGATATATAGAATGTAATTATACAAAATTATTTCTCCAGTTATACATCCACCAGTTCTGAGGATAATGGGATCATAAACTCGCAAAAAGTAATGAATGAACATAAAGATTATCTTAGTGAAGTTATAAGTGGAGATGAAATAAGCAGTATCATAACATTTTCAAATAATATTAAATCCTGAAGATTCAGATAGACTAGAAATATTTTTCAAATATACATCAGCATCAAATACCGAAGTCTGCTCTTTTCTATGCTGTATGATCTCAATATGGAAGGGTTAGGAAAGAAGATAATATTGAGAGAAAACAATAAGACTCAATTAAAAAAAAACCTGACAATATCTTCTTGTTATATGCATTTTTATTGAAAATGCTAATAGAAATATAACACAATTTGAAATTTGAATTGCATTCATTTTAGCTAGTTATAGATTTAGAAGTTACAATTGATGGACTGCTTGATGCATTAATCACTTGCTGTTTGTAAAGATAATTTCAGGAAGTTTCATACTCATCTGTTTGAATTTTTAAAAGTAAGAATTACTAAGTTCAGGACTAACTAAAAATATAATTGTTTTGTTCGAAAACACACGAGGTAGACACAGAGGTAGATCGGGTTCAACAACAAAAGGTTTTATTCAAAACAGTAGTCAGAAATCTCTCTCTATTGCGCTGCAGCGAAGCCAGCCTTTTATACAGGCTGGTCCTGCCTTGCTTTCAGCCTATGGATTTTCTTTAAAAATTGCCGCCTTTCAGCAGCTCTTTGAGTTGCGTTTCCTAGTGAACCAAATCCACTTCTTACTTTTCTGGCCAATCAGAACAGTTAGTCTAGGATTCAACCAATTTGCATAGTAGAAACACCCCTCCCCTCTTAGTTCAGTCCTACGTAGTACGTAGTCACGCAGCCAGGTAGGTGGGCTTCTCCGAAAACTCGATTAGACTTGCGCGGTTCATTCCTCGTTGAAAGACTTCGAACCGGTCGGATGGGGCTGCTCGTTCTCCGATCTTTGCGCTGAACCGTCTGGGAAGCGGTGAGTCAGCCATTTTGCCGCCGCCTGTTGCTTAGCGCCGGCGGGTTTTGCCACTGCCCACCCGTCTTCCATTGGGCAGGTTTGACCTGGCCTGCTGGCCCCTTCCGATGCGGCTCTTCCCGCAAGTCTCTCTCAACAGTGAGTCTTTTATTTTGCTCTTTTTGTTGCGTATTAAATCGTTGTTAATTTAGTTTTAAACGGTTTCTTTTATTAAACTTCTCGCCGTTCCCCCCCCCTCCCTGGTTTGAGTTTTATCTGTATTGTCGGCGACTGTTGCTGGTTGTGTTCTGGTTGCGCCGTTCAATTATTCGGGGATCGAAGCTGGTCTATGCTTGCCGTTCCACTACCCTGCCATCGGATCTACCGTTAAACGGATAGGATTTGGGGCCTGTAATTTGGGAATTTGTCCAGGTACCCACAATGGTTCACCTGTGAAGTTTTTTCTGCCGTATACCAAGTCCTCTCACTTCGTTCCTCGGCTCTCCGCGTCAGCCGGTCCTGTCTCTCCTCATCACCGTCTCACCAGACGGTTCCCCCTCCGTTCATGTAGCTCACTTAAGGGTAATCTCATCTCACATCCTCCTCCTTCCTCCGCTCTATCCTTCGTTTCCTCTCCGGCGTCTGTCTCTCGCTTCGACTCCCGGCGCCGCGCCAGCCAGGAATCTGCATATCCCATAGCTTCGCCCCCTTCGCTCTCCCTCGTCATCTCTCTTCTGTTCTCCCCGCCTTCCTTCGCATTCTTCGGAGTTCCTGTCCTCTCTCCTCACATGCTTCTCCTCTTCTCGCCTATCTGCGAATTGCCTAAACGTTCGTGGAGGAATCAGGGTGGGTTTTCTGGGTTAAAAAATTTGCGGGTGCTTAGTCTGTCAAGAGATGTGATCGATAATTTTCGTTCCCATAAGTAATTCCGCCGGGGACTTGTTAGTAACTGTACTTGGGCGTTATGTTGCCTCGGAGTTTGAGTAAACGGTTTACTTTTGTTGGAATCCCCTATGTCCATCTTTCTAGCCCTTCCTTTGTGAATCGGACCATTCTCTCGGACTCTGCCGTTTTTGCCAGCCAGATGGCGCTGGCGCGGTTTAGGGCATGTCTGATACCTAGGGGAGGCTAGCGTATTGCTCGAATTGCAAAGGCTTGTTAGTGTGGTCCATTGATCCGCAGCACAAAGCAACGTCTGGTAGACCGTGCGGGTGGCGAAAAGTCGTTTCTAATTTTTTTATTAAGTGTATTCTGTTGTCGTTGATGGCATGATTTTTACTTCAAGCCAATTTGAGTAGGGCATCGACAACCAGACAAGGTTCTGATTCCCTGGCATTTATGGCAAGAAGCTCACAATACTTTATTGTCCTTATCAATACCTGGCCACCACCACATAGCTTCCTGGCCAAAGGCTTTTCATTTTAACCATCCCAGGGTGACCCTCGTGCAACAACCCTAGTACTCTGCGGCTTGCCAACTTGGCTGGGATGACCACCTGATCTCCCTACAGCAAAACACCCCTTTAGAAATAAGACAGTTCAGTCTGTCTGTACCGGAACGGTTTAAAAGTTTCAGTTTTTTGTGTCTCGCGCCAGCCTTTACCTACCAGCAAGAATACGGGCAGTCAATGAGTTCCTTAGCTCTTGTGACATGCATAGGCAAGAGATGGGGTAGCATCGCGGGACAAGTTTTACTATTTGCCAGCGATGTTCATTGCTGCGTGCCGGGCTTCATCAGTGGTTGGTTAGCGGGTTTGCTCTGCTCAAAGCGTCCGCATTGGGAAATTTGTTTCCCTGGGTCGCATCGTGTCAGAGTATAGAGAATAGGGCTGCATAGGAAACTCTTGCACCATCTAGACATTTCTGGTGACAGTATGCTCTAGGCGTCGGCTTGTTTTTCCCGACCAAATATTCCCATCAGTGGTGTGGTCCGTTACAATTTGAAAAGGCCCGCCCCATACAGATTATTCGTGGAAAGCGTTTTACTCCAGCGGACTATTGCTAGGGTTCCCTGTCAGTTGACTGTAATTTCGTTCAGTCTTTGACAGGGAGGTCCTAGAATAATTATGCGACGGGTGCCTTCATCTGCCATCAGGAAGTTGGTGGCTTAAGGCGGACGGCAACCTAACGTCCAAATGGTGAAGGCGTTCGCAGGTGCCACCTCTTAAAGGCAAGTGTGCTTGCCTAAATTGGATGAGAACGTTTTGTGGATGTTAGCAAACTTTTTAATATTTCTGGAAAAGCCTTCCTTTCTTTTGCTACCCCATGTCCAGTTATGCTTTTTTTATCTAAAAGACGTGTTGTAAACGGTTCAGCTATAGTGGCCATTGTTTTTGGCAGACGAAAATACAATTGAATAAAAAATTAATAAAGTCCTAAAAAGGCTTTTGTAAAGTTCTTTGTTTTTGTTATCCCGGTTCAGGTTGCTTTCTTGTATTGCCTTGATTTTCTTATCTTGTGGGCGTGGATGCCTCACCGTCTATTTGAGTAGCCCCCAAGAAATTCCACGCTTTTTTTCATATTAGGCAGTCATTTTTTCCATTTTTTACATTTAAGGGCAGATTCCCAAAATTTGGGTTAGTACTTTCTGGTGCAGTTCTTTTTTTTAATTGATCTCATCTTCTGGCCGAGATTAAAGAACGTCGCTCCGGAAATAGGGAACGACCCTTGTATGCCGAATTAAGGAGGCGCTTCCATCAATTTGAAAAACGCCCGGTGCCACGAACTTACTCCACAAATTGGAGCCGGTGGCAATTTGAATGCACCCTGTGTGTGACTATGGGTTTGCGCTTTCTTGCTGTTCTCTGGGGTCCCACTGGCAAGTTGCTGGATAGGCTTGGCCAAGTCCCCAGTTTTAAAGCAAAACTTTTGCCTTTGCCCCAGAAGAGTGGAGCAAATGTTTGGACTAAACTGGCACTGGGTAATGCGCTTGGTTTGTAAAGCATGGGTTCAGCGGTTGCCTTTATAGTCACCACAGATTCTAGATGGACACCGTCAGGGTTTTAATGGGGTGGTAACAATTAGGCGTTTCCCATTTGGCGTGGTCCACAGGTTCCCAACGACCCACCTACCTGGGCCAATTAGTTTGTCGAGTTAGTTCCTTATCTTTGACTTTAGTTGCAAAGGGAACATCGTCCTGGCTTTTTAATCTTTCTTGGCGCCTATTTGGGGATACATAGAATTAAAAAAGAAAATAGGGTTTTCCCCGATACTTGCCATTGGAGCCGTCAAAAAACGGTCTTTGGAATTCGCGGATGAGGCATCTTCCCAAACTGGTTGTAGTTTTAACTCCGACGACCCCGCGTCATCCGATGCCCAAGGGTCCGTGAACCATTCGATGCCCAAGGAGGCTCGGTCTGTCCGGTCGGACGATGGTTAGCCGGCAGTCTTTTGGACATGTTGGCTTATAAGTTTGGCACCCAAAAATTGTCCCCATGCCAATTACAGGGATTTCGCGATTTTCCCTTTGATAGTCCTTTAGAGTACAAAAGGTTGATGTTTTTGTTAATTGTCATGGATTTGATGTCTGCGGACCAGCTTTTATGGTATCCCAAGGAAACCATCGAAAGGAAGGACCCGGAGTCCACCTCCATTCTTACAGGGCCTTCCCTTTGATTGTTACAGTAACTTTAACCTTCTTGCCGGCTTTCCGTCTTGAGCGCTTTCTATAGTGACGCGTTGGTGTGTATTGGCTCGTTTCTCTTGTTGCCACTTTTCTTCTCCGCTCGTTTTTAGGCCTCGCCTTCGTGTTGGGGAATCTTCTGCGTCTCTGTGGCTATAGTTTTTTTTGTTTCTGCAGGACTTTTCTCGATGTGCCCGCGTTTTTTTACAGTTACCTGCAGGATAGCATCGAGAAAATCTGCATTCGGCTTGGGCATGGTTCCTCCGCAGCCAGCGCATTCCCGGCCAATCCTTCTTTCGCGCCTCTTTTTTATTTGCCCGAGCATGACGGTGCGACCTCGTCGTTTTTCCTCGCTTGATTTCGGTTTCTCTCTTCAACTCTTTCGAAATGGGTGGTGGTGTAGGCTGCTTCCGTTCTCTAGTTGGGGTTTCTTCGCCATTTTTTTTGTTCATTTTCTTCATTGTGACCACCAATTTCTTTGCGGTCGGCGGCCATAGGCTTCCGGCGATTGCTTGCGGTCACAGTGACATGGGCTTGTTTAACAGCCTTACTTTGCACTGTGAATGTTCTTCTGAAGCCCTAATACCACGCGATCCCTCATCGCTTCGGTCGATGTAGGAAATCGCCACTCACCCCCTATTTGCCCTTAGAGCAGCCACGAAATTTCAGCGACGCGTCTCCCCCTCTCGCTGCGTCTTCTTGTGGTAGAATTCATGCCGCTTTATTAAATTTTGACAACTTACCGGAGCGTAGTGTGCTTTGAGGATTCTTTGTAGTCTGCGCCACGTTAGCTGTTTAACGCTCTCGCGGGCTTCGCAAGCGGCTTTTTGCCATTTTGAAAACCGCTTGGTCCGCAATGGGCGAGGAATACAGCTCGCTTGCTTGTTCGAGATGTCATCCATTTCCATTGGCTTTCCAGATAACATTTTTGGAAGCGATCTGTGTATGACTCCCAAATCCTTCATCGCTAGGATTGAAGGGGTGCGGCTGCGGAGCTGCGTTGCTCCAGACATCTCTGCTTGGCCGTCTGGCTTCTAATCACCGTGTGCAGGGTTTCGCGCAATTCAGGACGATCCCATCCTCGTTCGCCCAGTGTTTTGTTCGAAAACACACGAGGTTAGCACCGGGTTCCAACAACAAAAGGTTTATTCAAACAGTAGTCAGCAATAGGAACAGGTTTGGCTGCAGCCGAAGCCAGCCTTTATACAGGCTGGCCTGCTGCTTTCAGCCTACTGGCCATTTCTTTAAAATTGCCGCCTTTGCAGCAGCTCTTTGGATTGTGTTCCTAGGGTGAACCAATCCACTTCTTACTTATCTGGACCAATCAGAACAGTAGTCTAGGATTCAACCATTTGCATATAGAACAATAATATCATATCTTTTAAGCAAAATTAAAACTGAATTAAAGTCAGGGTAACAAGTTTCAATTTTATTCATTGATATAATATTTCCAAATGAGTATTCTTCCTTTGTTTTTACTTTTGTTTCACCCTATCCTATTGCATTGCTTTTTTTTGGTTTGTGTTTTGCACCAAATTTGGTCTTCTTTTATATAAAGCTATGAACATCTACAATATAAAGAAAAGCATGGCTGAGTTTAACCATATAAAATTTGAAATGTTACTGTGATCTCCTTCAAATTAAGATAATTCATTCACATGAACAAAGTTGATTTGATTCCTATTAAAGAGCATTATTTCTCTCCAATGTTAAGAAAATTATTCTGTTTGCATCAAGCTATTTTTTAAAAGAACCTTAAACTTTCGGAACTAATGGAAACAACCTTTAGTTTCTGACCTCTCCCATCTTCTTTTAATCCTTCATCACTCCCCTTTTTTAAAAGACCAAAGGTGATATGTTCAGTAAAAAGAACAGATGTTACAGAACTTGAGACTAAATTATTGATGGAAACCTGATGTTAATGAATATATTTTGTAAAAGGATATCAACAAGTTTCAACTACAGCAAAACTGAGAAAAGCTGCTTAATTCCTTCAGATTCAGAAGACCCTGTACCTCATCATTTATAACAATTAACCTTAGTAATGCTGGTAGCCTGAACGGAAGAAAAGACAGAACAGACAAACCAGCAAACAAAGCAAGAAGATGGGAAGGAGAAGATGATAAAGATAACAATGACTGATGAAATAAACCAAGGAAAAGCACTTTAAAAGATTTAAAAATGGAATCAGATAATCTGGAAAATCCATTTGAAAAGGAGATAGGGGTTTGGGTGGATACTCTGGAGATCTGGCATATATATTATTCATATATATATATATATATGAATAAAAGTAATAATTTGATGGAAAAGATTAGAGGGTGGAAGATGGTACTTCCATGTATGCTTATAACATTATTGTCATTAAAATAGAATATTGAAATATTGAATAACTACTTTAAAAACAGCATATATATTAATAATAGGATTATATAATTTGATTAATATAACAACTATTATGATTATCATTATTGATGTTTGTATCAAAATGAATTATACCCAGGGGCCACACTGTTCATGTATTAATATTGATGCATATTTGTTAAAAAAAATCTAATAAAACATTAAAAAAGAAATATAATTTTATGTTATTTTATTCTGTTTTACATATTTTATGTATTAAGGTCAGTCATGCCCCTGATGGGGAGGAAGACAAACAGCTGACAGGGAGTAAGACAAACAGCTGACAGGGAGTGGGAGTGTGGCTCCATTGGCTGTGGAGGAAACTGGGGAAGGGCAAAGTCCAGATGGGCAGAGCAGGGAAGAGGTAGAACAAGGGAGACAGAATTCAGTGGAAGACCCAGGCCTACCCCCCTCTTCATTCTAGCATACGCAGGAATGGAGAAGAGAGCAACATGGATTACAGGGAAGGAAAGGGCCCTGATTCCCTTCATTAGCCACAGCTAGGAAGAGAATTTTTAAAAAAATGCATGCTGAGTGCGGCAGCTGCTGGGAGCAAATGTGAGTTTATCTTGTGTTGACTTTGGTTATCTGTGTTCCTGGCATCCTCCCAACCATGTTGAGATATTGCAGTGCCTTCACATCTGGAATTCTTGCTCCTGCCCTGGTGGACTAATTACCTCATTTTGCCTTGATTGGACTAATAGTTACAGTTTTTGTTGACCACATTTTGGACTTGATTCCTGGGAGAGTTTTTCTTCAGCCAGACGGTAACCAGGACATTGGGAGGCAAAGTTGGAGCTAATAAAGGGACTCCTACTGATTATCTGACTATGTTGCCTTTATGCCATGCCCCAGGTCATCACAAGGTCTTTGTAGCCATGGAATGAGGTATCAACAATATGCTGATGATACCCAATAATATATTTCTATATTCTAATATGAAGTACTTTAATATTACATTTATTTATATATCACATTTGTAAACTGTCCATCTCACAAAAGTAGCAATAGAAATAGCAGTTAGACTTATATATTGCTTCATAATGCTTTATTATAGTCCTCTCCAAGGGGTTTATGGAGTCAGCATATTGCCCCCAACAATCTGGGTCCTCATGTTACTGACCTCAGAAAGATGGAAGGCTAAGTCAACCTTGAGCTAGTCAAGATCAAACTACTGACAGTGAGCTGAGTTTGCCTGCAATACTGCATTCTAATCACTGCACCATCATTGTAAATGATGCTGTTGACATCCTGTCTTAGACTATGATGGTTATGGAGTTTGGTTGGTTCAAGATTGAGTTGAGTTTTGGTTTCTTGAGACCAGCAGGGAATTTACTATGCTGGAATGCTGTGGCCCTGGAACTGAAAAAGGCCATACAAAACCATGAGTAGAAACTTCAGCTTCAAATATGGAAAGAATTTTTCCAACAATTATGCCACCATGAACAGCCACAGGCACCACCAGCAGGTCTATCTCATTGGAGCACTAGAAAATTAGGCTTCAGATGCTAAGCCTAGAAGACATGAAGTATAAGGGACTTGGAAGTAGTGGAGATCATGTCAGTCATCAGCTGCAGTCACTGTATTCACTCATTTGGCAGTCAAAGAAACAAAATATTATAATCCCTATTTTGTAAAATGAGAACAGCTACAATGCAAAGCTACCAGGGCATAAACTTTTTACCTATCATTTGAAATATTTCATGGGAGTCATCCAACTATGTTTCCAAATATGCATATTTCAATAGAGTATATTTGCTAGCTTTCTGGAAAACACTGAAAACCAAACACATGGTCACCAAATCATGTGTCACCGTGCATGTGTTACTTCCAGCAACTATGCCTCAATTCCCAGTTTGAAATTACATTCTGCAAGGCTCTGTAATCTTATTCCTACTTTCAATGTCATACAGTAGTCAATGCTGTAATGAAAAAAGTTTCTGAGAGAAAGCAAGGAGTACAGAATGAGGAAACCTACTATATAACCAGTTCCAAGCCTGCTGACCACGGTGTAATATTTGCAGATAGTAGCACAGATGTCACAAACATCTCCTGCATAGATTGTTCACATGGCAGCAGTAAAGAAACTGAAGATGATCTGAAAAAAACTAAGGTTGAATTTGAATGATGTAAAATAAACAACTCTTAATCTAAGAACACAGAAATCCAGTATAAGAAATATCCACAGTCCAGTATCACCCACAGCAACATTCTGACTCTAGGGTGAGACATACTAAAGAAGAATGAAGCCCATTTCATCATCCAATCAAATCTTTGATGTAGTCTAGAGGCAGAAAAACTAACTTGAGGTAATTCAATAACATTTGCAAGATTTGTACACCTACCAAAGGACATTTAGGAAAATTCACATCACTGTGCTGCTTAAGTATTCATTTTTACAAGTACTGTAAAATTTATAGTGCTGCTGAAACAACCCAAAATGGCTGACTTAGGTTCCTGCAAACTAGCTCTCTAAATTACAAGCATTTTGTTTTTAAGATATTTGAGCAGAATCACTGAAGTTAAGCACCTGTAAATGATATTTATTTCAATGAAGACATTTAAATATGTCTCCATTTAACCGTCCTAATGAAATCAATCACTAAGAAATGGATTGTATATTTTTCATTTGATTTTTTTGCTGTGCATTCTCCCATCCCTCAATACAGGAATGTAATTTTCCCTATTCTTCTTCTAATTATTAATTCTGGTATGATCTTGCCTCCTTTTCAAATGGCCTGCAAATTAGAGCTTCTTCTCCTTTGAGTTAAGTTTGCCCTCTGGTGGTCAGAGACAATATTGCTGAAATAAACATTTTCTGAATACATTTCCACCCCTTAAAGGTTGGTCCAAACACCTCTTCGTTGTTCTTAAATATTTAAATGCTGATAACAACACTGTTCTAGTAATGTCAGCTGGCATCAAATCAAATAAAGTCAAATCTTGTATGGTTTGTAGTTTGTTCCTGAACCAATGGTTATTGTTTTTATAGTGTTTGGTGTATTGTTGTTTCATTGTATGGTATTATTTTATATTACTCCCTATATTACATTTTAGTTTTAGTACTTCTAATTCTTTGAATATTGTCCAGAGGAGACAACAAACAGATGAACAAATATGCAGCACCCTGGCTCATTCCATGCAAACCACATTTTACAGAAGAGATAACACTGATTCATTCCTTCAAATACAACAATAATTGGAAATGTGAGCATGAACCTCATCTGTTTTAGATTATTTCAGAGACTTTTATTCTTTTTTTGTGAAACTGGCATGCTGCAAAGAAAAAGGAGAGCTTTCGAGATCAACTTTACTTCCAGGAAGGCCTTTAAGCAAGAAATGTCCCCCATAGCCTTCCAATGAGCACAAGAATCAGAGCATCACCTCAGTCCTTTCTTTGGAAGTGTGTCAGTCATCCATTAAGGGAAAAAAGTCAGGTAAGCTGGGATGAAGGAGGCATTCTAAAAGGTCAGATTTCTGGCAGGCAAAACTTCCTATGTTAAAATGAACAATTTAAGCTGTTGTTTAACAGGCCGTGCATCCCACAGAATACGTTTCTTAAGGCCCTGTCACACTGCCCAACCGATGCAAAACGGACACAACGGACGAGCAAAATGTTCCATCCACTGTTATCCTCTCTCAAAAGGGGCAAAAATTTGCATAACCGGAGCGGATAACACGGACGGGGGGGAGGACGCAGGGCGGATGGAAA
>BHFT01003640.1:0-81249 GCA_004320025.1 Laticauda laticaudata
GCTGGACGGATAGAGAGGATGAAAAACGGAGGCAGTGAGTACAGAACAGATGCATCGCGTTAATCAATGAATGACAAGTGTTTTTCTCCATTTTACATCCTCTTTCCATCTGTTGGTGCAGTGTGACAGGGGCTTTAGTTCTTTTAATATGCTTCTAAATGAACAGAAAATATTTTCTTTTCCCTTGAGTTTGCTAGTGTCAACAACGATAAAGATAAGTAAAGACTGCCTCCTTGTGGCAGTAGGCTAGAATCTAAATTAGTCACAGGTCTGATTCACATTTGCACCACCTCAAATATGAGCCACTGATTATTACTATGGAAGGAGCACCCTGTATTATCCTTTGCTTTTACACAGCCCATCACTTTTTCATTTGTGGCAGCTTATGCTGTGTTGTCCTGTCCACAATGCTTCACTTCAGCACCTCCACTCCAGTTGGTTATTGTACTCCAGAACAGCTCCTCTTCTCTGGACTTTCCTTCATAGCCATTTTTTTTTTTTACAAATTCAGCAGCAAACTTTAGTAAAAGCTGGACTTTCTTTTTCATCCTCTTCCCCCTGCCAAGTTCACTGATGAATCTGTGAAAGTGCACTTTTTAAAATTCACCTCAGTTTCAAGGTGAAATTGACAAGAATTCTTCTACTTTCCCATTCTAGCCTAAGTGGTAGGAAAAATGATAAAACTGAAATTTCTCCTCTCCCCCTTTATTAGTTCAGATGAAGTGATGAAGCAGGAGAATCCTCTAATCAGGGATTCTGGTAAATATGCTCTGGACAAAAGACCAGGCTAGCACTGTGACCAAAATGAAGGAGGAGGTTTGAAACCAGAAAGGGTTAAGCCAACTTCATTTTGGCTGATCTAGGAAGAACAAATAAAAGACAAAAGAAGACTAATAAACACGATTAGGAGACTGGTGTTTAAAACCTATGAAGAACTGTTGCAGAAATTGGGTATGTCTCGTATAATAAAAAGAAAAACTAGGAGTGACATGATAGCAGTGTTCCCATTTCTAAAGAGGTGCTACAAAGAAGAGGGGAGTCAAACTATTCTACAAAGCACCTGAAGGTAGAACAAGAAACAATGGGTGGAAATTTATCAAGGAGAGAACTAAACTAGAACTAAGGAGAAATTTCCTGACAGAACAATTAATCAGTGAAACGGCTTGCCTCCAAAAGTTGAGGATGCTCCAACACATTCAGGTTTGCCTGAAATGGTATAGGGCATGGGTGTCAAACTCGATCATGTCACATGACATCACATGATGGATCACAATGTTTTTTGCCTTTGTGGAACTGTGATTGATGTCACCTGTGTGTGATGCATCTGGCCTGCGAGCCGCCAGTTCGACATCCCTGTACTTCCCTGCTTGAACAATTGGACTAAGAAGGCCTCCAAGGTCCCTCCAATTCTGTTACTCTGTTATACCAGAGAGCTAAAGGCTGCATTGTGGAAAAGCCTACTCCATCATACTTTCAATCAGAGGCCATTTTATTCAGCATGAAGATAACCAAAAGAACATTCATACAGTGGTATAAATATAAACTCTATAAAAATGTACTGCTTAAAACTCACCCAATTATTTCCCTTTTATGTCCTTTATCAAAGCATATATTCCCCCTATTTTTGAGTAAAAAATTATTGCATTATCTGTAATTAAATTCTTCTGATCAGATAGGAAAAACAGTGGCAGTGTGCGTGGGGTGTTGTTCCTCTGCCATTAACAAATCTCTTCCTTAAAAATAGTGTATCTTTTTTTTTGAAAACCTGTGTACCAAGGGACAGAGCCAGGACCACTCATTAAAATATTGTTGAGCAGGTGGCTACTAGTCAATAGCCCTGGGAAAGAGGCAGAAATTGACAGAAATTGAACAGTTTGGAAACTGCTGTTTTTCCCTAATGCCTGAATATAAACTTGTACAAAAACAACATAGTATAGTACAAGAAACAAGTCCCCATCATCTCTATTTCTGTGAAGCAATTGTTCTCCTTTAAAGACATACCCACACTAAGCTATGAAAGAGCCCTGGGCCCTGCTGTGAAAGCATCTAAAAATTCTCTAGTTCAGAGCTCTTCTGCTTTTGTAACTTTCTCATTAATTTTTTTTGATTTTTCTGAAGATTTAAAAATTGACTTCAAGGACCAACAGTACTGAAGATTCATGTAGAGTTACATATCTCTTCTGTTGCTCTGATTATTAATATGGGTTATGCTGCTCTTGGCAGTTCAACAATATTTAGCATGATCAGTACTTCAATTACTATACATGTTCTTGGGTACTTTCAATTCAGAGAGTCAGGTTGATGCCATTGTTAAGACACCAGGCTAGAATCCATAAGTCTCTGAGTTCTAGTTCTGATTTAAACATAAAGCCAACTGGGTAATCTGAAGTCAGCTATTCTTTCTCTCATAATCCCTAGGAAAGAGGCAATGGCTCTTGCCAAGAAAACTGTAAGGAGTTCTCCAAGGGATTTGCCAGGAGCCAGTAATGACTTGAAGGCACAACATTTTTCATTAATTACTGAAATGAACTGAATGAATGACCAAGCTGTTCTTCAAAACTACCAAAAGAAAAAGGCTAAGACATTTTTATTGGCTTCCAAATTTCTTGATAATATTCTTTAATTCTTTTTAAATCAGAACAACATATTGCTAATGTCCAATGAAGGTTACATTCTTGCTTATGCTTATGCTTTAATTGATATGAATATCTTTGAGATGCCACAAACCTCCCATTTTGGCTTCTTTTCTGCTTTGTATAAGTACTAACTTAGCTCCAGTTTTTCAAAGAAATATGCAGTGAACCGGTGCTGGGTCCTTTCCTCCACAAAGTCTATATTTTATTGTTGAAAAATTTCCCATCCAATTTTTTAAAAATGTATGTATAGTTTTTATGTTTTAAATAATGTATTTGTACACTGTCCAGAATCTTTCTGTGAGAAAAATGGGCAGTTTCTAAATTTGATAAATAAATAAAAGTATATAAAACTTTTTATTCAGCAATCCATATTGTTTCAGAGACTTCCAACAGCTTGAAGTTTAAATTGCTAAAAATCATTCAAAATGGATCCTCTGTGGAACCAGCCTGGGCAAAGTTCCTGTGGAAGTTTTGGGATCAGCATTTCTGAGGTGGAAGCTTGCTCTGAACTCTTAGAGAGTGAGACATCTTCATAAGAACCATAGGACTGCAGTCTTAACACTCAGAACTGTTTGGAAAAACAGACCTTTTGATATATACAATTCTGAACTAAACCTGAACATCTTACTAACACTTGATCTTTCTTTAGGTATGTGGAGTAATGTGTTTTCCTACAACCTCTTGGATACATGGCATATAATTGACAGTTCAGAAGATAGTTTTTGGGATAGCTATACCCATGACAAAATAAAGCAAATAGGTTAGTAAAATACAAATCGCTTTAAATTTGATTATGGATGTTAATTGTTTAGTAATTATATATATTATATAATTATATATATTATATAATAATATCTCTCTGGAATATTGATTATAGTGATAAAATCCTGGGTGTAAATTTCTGTTAACTGAATTCAAAGCAGCTATATCTATTGCAAAAAGTTAATTCTAAAATGTAATGAAAAAGACCAATTAACCCACTGCAATAAATTACATATCAGAACTTTACTGGTCTTTGCTATGTTTTTTTTTTGTTGAATTTCAGATATTTAACAGTTTAGATTGATAACTAGAGTAGTGTTTCTCAAAAAATTCTGTGGGATGTTGATAGATACAGGCATACTTCAGTAGATAGATCTCATTCATATTTCAAAATGCCACTGAATAAATGAAAAAATTAATAGCTGTACCCTAAAAAGCAATGTTTCCCAACCTTGGTAACTTTAAGCTGTGTGGAGTTCCCTCCCAGAATTTCCTAGTACCATGCCGGCAGGGGAATTCTGGGAGTTGAAGTACACACACCTTAAAGTTATTGAGATTGAGAAACACTGTTATAGAATAATGACAAAAATAATGATCAACATAACAGTACATTTTGGTAGTACAGAACTGAGCTCATAAATGCATACTTAAAGCAGTATGCATTTACTTCCCCGGTGCTGAGAAGTGAAACAGGATATCAGTCACCATCCTTCCATAAATCACGTTGAGCAGGTACTGCAATGAACTGAATGTGTTCATCATGTACCTATAAATTAAATAAGCAAAGAAAAAAACAATCATACAAATTATCTACATAGCCCTGAGAAATTGAAAAAATGAAATCCCAAAGGTCTGTTTTTCAAGAGGCAATTGGACTTTCTTGTTTTTCTTTGAAGACATTTCATTTCTCATCCAAGATTCTTGAGCTGAAGGAGCTTCTTGGATGATAAGTGAAATATCTTCAAAGAAAAACAATAAATCCAGTTGCCTCTTGAAAAAAGCACCTTTGGGACAGCCATGACATGGATGATTAAGAATCTTCATAGACATTTAGTTATGCATGTTGGAAAAGGTGAAATATTTGCAAAGATGAATATCTGTCTAAACTATTAAAATTATTAGTAAAGTAATAAATATTTCAATCCTGAAGATATAATAATGAGATAAAAGGGTATCTGTCATGTGTGATAATATGTTTGTGCATATTCATAGCAGCTATATAGAACTTCATTACATTATGGATGACAGCACTTCTCTTGTTAGATAAGAGGAAATTGCCATGGAATTCTTCAGGATAGTTTAAGGCATGTAGCAAGACAGGAAAAATAACTCTTCTTCAGATATAATTATAAAAGGATCAATGAACAATAAATTCAATTATTCTTCATCACAATGACAGGTTTAATTAATATGGAGAGTTTGTTGAATTTCCCATATAAAAGCACTGAAGGTAAACTATTATATCTGATTCTAAAGAAGAATCTTTGTTGGGCTGGGGAGATGAGTGAGTTGATGTAGCTGGATGATTTTCATGTAATATGGTTAATCCAAATTTGGAGATAATTTGGGATGTCCTCTTTCAATGTCAAAAAGTCTTTCTTTAATGACTCTTCCAGTCTGAGTAAAATCAAGAGAATATAGGGAAACAAGGGAGATGCCAATGATGAAAGTTCTTTCTTGAATTCAGTTGCTTGAATTCATGAGGTCTCAAATTCATCTGACATCAGGGATGACTGATGACCACCCCAGATGAAAAATAATGGATTGAAGCAAGCAATTAAATATTGATTAATGTTGTAACCTCTATCTTTATCTGACCATATTCTAATCTCAAATTTGTATTAGATATGTATTTTGGAACTTGGAACACTGTTCTTGTAAACTTAGTTTGGGTAGTTTCCATCTGGGTATTGTTTAGAAAGAGGCTTAGCTGGAAGCCAGTGATTTTGCTGTGAATAATTTGAGAAGTGTAAGGGATGTTGATTTATTCCGCATATAGTCAGAGATTAGTCTACCTATTATATTAAGTCTATATTAAAATAATATATATGTTGCATTTATATGTGTGACTGTATGTATGTTTGTATACATGTATATTTATATGTATATATGTGTATACATGCACAAATATACATAGACACATACAGGCACACAATCTTTGTCTCTCTCTTCTTCCCTTCCTCTCCCCATCCCCCCATACAGAATATACCAAAAGTTGAGCTCTATAGACCAATCGCAATATGTTTTACTCTTTTTCCCCCACAGAAAATGCTACCGTATTAAGGAATGTTCAAAGGTCATATAACAGGAGTTTTTAGAAGTAAAGGAAAACTAATTCAAAACATTTTTAATATACAGTAATGCATGTAATAAATTTTCAGTGGGGCTTGGCTTTTGGTATACTCTGCAGTGATAATCAATGAGAAAAATATTGTAATATACACTAGTCTATTTTTTCCTTTTAGTACTTGCTGCACTAAATTAACCTATATATCTTCTGTTCAGAAGAAAAACCACCTCTGCCACCAGTAGCAGAAGCAGTGAATACTTACCTGGTCAAGCCTACATGTAACATTATGAAGATAGTTCGCAAAGTTATAACAGAGCGTGTATCAACATCAGAAGTCTACAATTTCTTAAATGGATTCCAATTAAACAATGGGTATCTGGAGAATAAAAAATTTTATATGTGGAAAGGTACATGATAAATGCTAAGAAAATTTGTATCAGTTTGTTCATTAAGATGATGACCTGATTTTTTTTTTAAATGCAAGTATTAATATTAAAATATAGTTATTAAGATGTAAAAAGTTGGACATATCTCTCCCTTGAAAATAGCAATTATCAATTAAACTATGATGGCTGGATTCCCCAAACTAAACAAACTACATTAACAACTTTGCACAATAGCCACTAAAATATAGCACAAAATAGCCAAGAGACTCATGAGTTTAGTCTATTGGAATGTGATTTGGATAATTCTAATTCCACAATATTTTAAATGAACAATAAAAATATTGCAAAGGGTATTTGCAAGAAATGAAGAATAAGAGTTGGAGTACTACATACCACTCAGTAAGATTTTTAAGGAATTTTAACTGTAGTTCTAGTTTGAGACTAATTTAACAAAAATTCTTTTTCACATTTACAGTATACCACAGGGAATGTTTTTAAAAGTTGACAGTTATGTTGAAAGTATATTATGGGTGATATTGATTTGTCTCTTCTTGCCCATTTTTGTTTAATTTTCATATGTTTATTAATATAGTATTACAAAGATCAATATGGTTTAAATCTGAGTTCCTGTAATTTATTCACTGGCAATCTCTCAATATTATGGAAATATTAGTCAATATCATTCCATGTTGTCAAGGTTTAATGATCAGTGCAAAAATTAGATTGAATGAAGCATGTGTTTTGTTGTTCTCTTTATTTTCTGTTTTTAGTTCTCCTCCCCTCCTTTTTAAAACCTTCTTTTTCTTTCTCTTGTTTCATTTATTAAAGCAAATCTGTTGGCAGTTAATCAGTTGCTTCCTTGTTTCATTCTGGTCATATGCTCTTCAGTTGCTACTTCATTCTTGTTTCATGCTGGCAATTTTCAGTGTAACAGTACTTTCAAAAGAACATTTAGTTCTTTTTCTTGATAACAAGCTGCTTCAAATAATATTCCATACTCCACAAGTTATGGTTTATTAATGTGGAAATGTGATGTGCCATGTGTCCTAAAAAAAATTAGAAGCTGAATCAAACCAAAAAGCAAACTACTTTTGGGAACTATGAACTGCTAAAAAAAATGTTTGCCTTTCAGATACTGTACTGGACACTTTACCTAACCAGTTGATGACTTCATTGGAATATCTGAGCCTTGTAGATACAGCTGCCTATATAGACACCAGCTATGCACCACTGATGAAACCAGAGAGAAAAGTGGATGTCATTATACATTTGAATTATTCTTCAGGCTCACAAACAACAGTGAGATGACTTACAATTAAGTGTTGTTTTTGTGTCATTAGTTTGTATCTTACACTTACAGAATTCTATAGAAAAGAATTCTGAGAGGTTACATGCATGTCCATATGCAGTATGTGCTTTTGCTTTGTCTGAGAATGCTAGCATTAAATGGGCTTAAAAGGATGGTGCCATTCCCTTTGGGGATAAACATACACAATTGCATTTTCACTCATATTAAACACTGTTATTGTCGTACTGGCAACAAGAAAGCCCTCTTTAAAAGTCCTCGAGATTATTTGTGGAGGTCAGAAAACTGGGTAGAAAAGGATTTGCTCTTACCTCCGTATCAATGTCTTCTCTCCGCATTTTGTCTGGTTGAAGTTTTTGATAAAGTGATTAACTGAGTTGTAGTGGCACAGTGGTTAGAATGCTGTACTGCAGGTTAACTCACTACTCACTCCAGGAGTTGTGCTCACTCACAACCTTGAGTACTGAATGGCTCAAGGTTGACTCAGCCTTCTATCCTTTCAAGGTCAGTAAAATAAGGACCCAGATTGTTGGGGGCAATATGAGTCTGTATAAACTGCTTAGAGAGGGCTATAAAGCACTATGAAGTGGTATTGCTAAAAGTTCAGAGGTGAAATTAGCAGGGACATTCGCTACTGAAGTCAATAGTTTAGGTGCTAATCCTATTGTGTAATGCAAGTTCCAAATATGCAGGTTTTTATTGATGGTCATCTTTAAGTGAACGAAACATGAGGGGTTGTAAAATCCAGTGAAAATACCAATGTCTCTTCAGAAGCTGTTATGTTTGAAACACACAAAGCTAAGTTATGGAGCACACAAAGTTGGGAAATTATAGGAAGTTGTTCCAGTGCCACCCTATACTTAAGTATATCTTAAATGCAAGAAATCCTGAGATCCATCTACGCACATCCATTACTGATCAGTTCTGATTACAAGATTCAGGTTATTCAAGAACAATAATCTACCTCTGGGTAAATATCCAGCCTAAATATCCCAAGCAAAGAAACATTCTTCTATTTTTGCCTAAGGGGCCAATGAAGTTCACCTGTGTGTGACTTAGGTGCTGTATGAAAAGCAATTTGAACATTGTAAGGACCAAATTCAGAATCCAATCTAAATCAAGACATGTATTATTTTCATAGAAGACCCTCACAGGCTTTAATGTAGGAATAATATAGATAAGATGCAGACATAGACATGGTTCTGTTGATTACAATAACAGAATTAGCCTACAGTAAAGTAGAATTGGTTCATCTGGTCTTATTTCTTGTCTGATATACCTTGTACATCAATCTTGCAAGTCTGAAAATACTTTTTTTCTCCTTTCCCTTTCCAGCCCCAAAACTAGGAGGATCTCTTTTCTAAGCCACTTGCTCTGCTCACATTCCAGCTGTAGGCTAAGCTGCCTTCTATGCACCTTTTCCCTTGGTTGTGTCTTGTTACCATATCTCTCAGGCCATTCCCATATACCATTATACAGGCTCAGTGGAACCATGTTCATTTACCCAGTCACATTCTATGTACACAGATAAGTTGAATTGTATGCCAAGGAAGATTATACTTAACTAATAGATCCCTATTAAGTCTTCTGGCAAGTGTAAGAAATCAGGAACCAGGGTTGTTCAGTTGGGTACAAGATTATTCCATGCTATCTCTAAACAAGAATCTGTACTACTAACTGTCAAGGTAAATTTGGCAGTAGATAAGACTCAATGGAATTTAAGGATGACTGGACTTAGATCTCTTGTGGGCACAAAGGGACTCCACACTGATGATGCACTTGATCCCTCTCTTGGGCTCAATCTAGTCATCTCCTAAACGTTCCCTCGATATTCTAGGTAGAAATGAATTTGAGTAAAAAGCAAAGGTGGTATTCAGCAGGTTCTGACTAGTTCTGGAGAACCGGTAGCAGAAATTTTGAGTGGTTTGGAGAACCGGCAAATATCACCTCTGACTGGAGATTTTACATTATCCTTCCCCTGCCATGCCCACCAAGCCATGCTCACAGAACCAGTAGTAAAAAAAAAATTGAATCCCACCACTGAGTAAAAGGTCAAGAAATAAGCCTGCATCAATCAAGAAAGAAATCTGACTATCATTATTGCAACTTCTGCTTCTTATTGTTATTATTTGCTTTGTCCTGTGATAATCTAGCCTTTAGAGAAAGCCTCCAGATACTTTGCAAAGCAAGGGATTCCTTTCCCCAAAATAGATCTGAGTAGGGAAAAGAATCTGAAGGAGTGCTATGTTTTTGAAGATGCTACAGATTCCGAAGCACCTATTGTGGTTTTTTTCCCACTAATAAATGATACCTTCAAGAAATACAAAGCACCAGGTAAGTTCCTAACAGACCTAACAATTTTTTCATCATTTGGTGAACTAAACCCCCTACTACACTTGTGCTATTATAAACATTTGGAAGTTTACACAAGCCTATCATCATTACTCGTAATGCTTTGCTAAGTTACCCTTCATTTTCTTTATTTATAACTCTTTATTTTGAAAAATATCTTGTTAGTTGTCCCAAAGGTGATTTTCAAATGGCAATTGGACTTTGTTTTTTCCCTGAAGATGTTTTGCTTCTCATCCAAGAAGCTACTTGTCAGTTGTACAATGTTGGAGTAGTCAAGAAGATATTAAACTTAATTACATTAAGTCAGTGTTGTATAGTCTGGAGTCCCAGGGACATATATGGGCTTACAATTCTGGGTTTAGTCCAAAGGACCCTTGGGAAATTTGTCCCCAAACTGTACTGCTTAATATGACAGTGGAGGGAAATTGTTAAATTAAATTAAAGTAAGGATTTGCCCCATATCTCTCTCCTGGATTTTTCTACTGCAATCCCTAGCAACCCTAGCACAACATTCAAAAGCTGCTTCCCCCCTTCCCCTTGCAAAATTAAGTTTCTTATGTTAAATAGATCTAATATTATGGGTATTATAATGCCTTTGAAGTGCTTGTCTTTCCTTCCTCTCCAACATTCATTATGACTTGTTTTAGAGTCTTCAGCCTTTGCATCATTAAAGTGCTACTCCATCCCATGACAAACAGGAAGTTAGGAAGAATGGAAGTTCCTGTTTGTTTGTGGGATGGAATAGCACCCTAATGATGCAAAAGTTGAACTTAGGAAAATAGATGCTTTGCAGCTTGACAGCTGAAATGTCAGGAGGCTTCCTTCTCAGCAGAGGCCTCAACACTCCTGCCATTCTACTATAATGGATGGATAGCGGAGCCAAAGTTATCATATTCCAGTGGGTGAAAAGTGTGGCCCTTGAGATATTTGCAAACTCAATTCAGCTACATCTTCTATTTGGAATCGATGAGTGTGTGTATTTTGTGATTTTCTTTTTTCCTGCTCAAGTATGACTAATGTTGAAAAATGGTGGAAGCTGTAATTCAGAAAGCCACAGGTTCCCCAACCCTAATGTAATCCAACAGAAGAAGGTTTAGATCATTTCAGCTCTTATGATAAATAACATGATATTGATTTGCGTCTGTAATAGGGATAGCAGCACGAATAAAATGATGCTGACTTTGTTGTGTAGATGTTGAGCAAATAATATATTTAATGATAAATGGTGTTTTTCAGGTATGAAATGTGGTCCTACTGAAATGAAGCAAGGTGAAGTTGATGTAACTAGTCCTTATTCACCATATGAAGTACAAAACTTTCAATACACCAAGGAGAATTTTGATAAGTTAATAGAGCTAACTAGTTACAACATTCAGAATAACAAAAACTCAATCCTTCAAGCTTTACAAAGAGCAATAGAGAGAGAAAAGCCTCAGACCAAATAGACATCTTTTCAAATCTGACTGGAAGACTGCTGAAACCAGCTGTTGCAATTTTTGTGGATTAACTTATCGTTAATGGCTATATCAGTTTCCTATATGTTTAGAACATAATGTATTCTGGCTATGACATATTAATACTATGTAGAATAGCAGAATTGGAAGGGACCTTGGAGGTCTTCTAGTCCAACCCTTAGTCCGACCCCCTTGCTTAGGCAGGAAACCCTACACCACTTCAGATAAATGGTTATTCCAAACTCTTCTTAAAAACTTCTAGTGTTGGAGGCAATTTACAACTTCTGGAGGCAAGTTGTTCACTGATTAATTGCTCTAACTGTCAGAAATTTCTCCTAAGTTCTAAGTTCTTTTTGCTCCTTGATTAGTTTCTACCCGTTGCTTCTTGTTATAAACCCTCAGGTGCTTTGGAGAATAACTTGACTCCTCTTCTTTGTTGGCAGCCCCTGAGAGTTGGAACACTGCTTATCATGGTTCCCTAGTTCTTCTTTTCATTAACCTAGATATACCCTGTCCTACAACCATTCTTTATGATTGTCGTCTCCAGTCCCCTAATCATCTTTGTTGCTTGCTCTTGCATTCTTTCTAGAGTACTAACATATTTTTTTTACATCATGGCAACCAAAACTGAATGCACTATTCCAAGTGTGGCCTTCCAGGCATTATAGAAGTAGTATGAACACTTCACAGCGCGATCTTGATTTGTATCCTTAGTCGTGTTTTATGCAGGTCTAGAACTGTGTTGGGCTTTTTTGGCTAGTGCAGCAGCCCACTGCTGGGCTAATATTATAAATGGCTGTGGTTCAACTAGAACTCCAAGATTCCTTTCATGAGTCAGCCTACTTATGCTGGGCAAGGTACCACATATCCTGTACCTGTGCATTTTGTTTTTCTTGCCTAAATATAGAACCATACTTTATTCACCATTGAATTTCATTTTGTTACATAGCAGCCAATGTTCAAGCTTGTCAAAATCCTTCTCTATCTGGATTAGTAGATCTTGGAGCATTTGATCTGTATAGTAGCATCTGAATTTTTAGAAAGTTTTCCCAGAAATATTCATTGAATAGTCATTTCTTTAAGACATCAAACAAAATGTGACTGATGTGATATGATTCACAACTGTAATTTTTGCTTCCATCATGTGGATGTCAGACCCTTATTATTCTTGATATTATTATTTAGATTGTTGCTGTGGCTACAGGTTATTGTACCTTTAATTTATTATGTAATACATAGAATAAGCATATTATGTATTTTTAATAGCTAATATTCTCTGATGAGTTTACAAATAATTTTTTAAAATCAATGAAAGATAAAAACAATATGATAGCAAAACTCTTTTTCCTTTGTTCTCAATAAATAAACTAAGCAGAAAATATGTTGTGACTGGAAGCTATATTTTAAGAGTGAACTGTGCCCTTATTCCTCCGAAGAGGTTGAAAACATTGAAGCAAACATGAGCAAAAGAGGTTGGGGGATTAATATACCCAGGGGTGGAATTCTACCAGTTTGCACCTATTTGCTAGAACCGGTTGTTAACATTCTAAGCAGTTCGGAGAACCCGTTGTTAGAAGAAATTACTGGCCTAATCCTGTCAGGAAGGCAGGAAGGAAACATTCTGATGTTGTTTACAGAAACTGCCTCTCCTTTAACCCTTATTACATTTTTGGCAGGACTAGACTTCCTGTCTCAGGAACTTCTCTGGAGTTTTTCCCCCTCCTTTGCTGGTACTTTGCTTGTGTGGAGTGACCATTTACAGTTACAAGGGCACTGAAAAAAGTGTCTTATGACCATTTTTCACACTTACGACTGTTGCAGCATCCCCACAGTCATGAGAGGCCAGGTGAGGAGATGCGTGCCTCGATGTGAGTGATATTGAGTTGGCCACGCCCAGCCAATAACATGACCACCAAGCCATGTCTACTCAGTCACATGATCACCAAGCCACGCCCACCACCTGAACCACACCCACAGAACCGGTTGTTAAAAATTTTGAATCCCACCTTTATATCAGTGTAAAAATAAACTTGAAAACTTGCATGGCAAGAAGAGCAAGAACTGCCAGTTCTTGACAAAGAAGAAAAGCAACCTCATTTAATCTGAAATATTGGGATTGATAATTAAGATATTATGAAAGAAGAAAAGATTCAGGGTGGGAAAGCATCATTCTGGAAATGTCAATTGAATTTAAATTGTGAGAATTAGATAAAAGATACAAGGGAAAATCCTGTAGTGGGATGGCATAGATTTGGGGGTTATTTGGATTTTTTGATTTCTTTTCTGAAAATAGTTTTTGTTAACATTGTCCTTCAGTGATATTAGATTACCTCCAAAGTCAGTTTGATTAAGTGTGCCAGACCATCAACACATTTCCAAGGAAAACAACATTTTCAATATTTGTTTGGGGGTGAGGTGGGGAAGGGCAATATTGGGAGAAGCCATATCAGGCGAGATAACTAAACTGTTATGTTTTCAAGGGGAAAAGTCACCATTTGGTTTCTGTTCTTTTTTCTTCCTTTCAAAACACCACCCCCTGCTTTCTGGACTGAAAATAGGGTGGATAATTTTGAGATGTTATGTTTGTACAGCTCAGGTAATTTCACAGGAATTTGCCTTAATAAGCAGGATATAATTGAAATACATCATGCGCTGTTACTTTTGTGTATTTATTAATTTCTACTACAGTCTATAAAGGTTGAGGGAGCTCCAATACTCTGACTAAACACAGGTCATTTTTTAAAAAGTTTTAGTTTGTAAAATACTTCTGGTTAAAATGGGAAACACTGTAAGTGGTAATTAATTTACATGTTTTGAATGTTGTCTGGTATCTCAAACCTCTCCCTTTGATAAATTGTTTTCACGTGGGTGCAGTCATTTCAATCTTTCACTATTTAGTCCAGTGTTGCAATATAAAGTTGGAGAATTATATGTGACACCAAAGATGACAGGAAGGAAACATAAATCATTGTTTGTGAGTACAAATATGGTAATCCTGTTAAAAAAACAGTCTTATCAAATCCAATACATTATTTTGCAGAACAGTCAGTCAAGGCTTTTAGGAAACATATCAGAGATGGTATTCAGCAGGTTCTGACCCATTCTGGAAAACCGGTAGCAGAAATTTTGAGTAGTTCGGAGAACCAGCAAATACTACCGCTGACTGGAGAGTTTACAGCAGTGGTCACTAACCAGTGGGCTAGGGACCACTGGTAGTCTACGAGAAAATTTTGGTGGTCTGCAGAGAAATGTCACCCCACAAAGCACCCCCAAAGCAATTAATCCAGCCTGTGCAGGAACACAAGGCTGTACTGCCCACATGGCCAGTGGGAACACAAGGCTTGCGTCGCTTGCATTGCAAACAACACAAGGTAATGAGGGGAGGGGAGAAAGGGCGGAGGGGTGAACTTGCCCCACTTACCCTTCACACCTGGCCTGGCCACTGGGCTGCTTCTTTCCGCTTCTTTCTTCTGCTTTTGGCTGCATGCAAGGAAAGCAGCAATAGTCTTTCTTTCCCTCCCCCAAACTCCACCAGAAATGAGTCTTTGGGAGCCTACCCCAAGAAGCTGCGCCAGTGTGACAAGTCTCACAAAGACTCATTTCTGGTGGTGTTTGGAGGAGAGAAAATAAGACTTCTGCTGTTACTGCTCCTTTCCTTGCATGAAACCAAAAATCTCAGAGTCTCTCTCTCTCTCTCTCTCTCCTCTCTTTCCCTCTCTCCTGAAAACGGAGCTCGAGACACTATCCTGAAATCCCAAATAAAGAATGATCGATCGGTATGAAAATATGGTGGGGAATTTTCCTGCAGACTTTTTGGGGGATTTTCCCAGGATCCACGGGATTTAAAATTATGAGTTTGGTAGTCCCTGAGGTCCAAAAGGTTGGCAACCTCTGGTTTACAGTATCATTCCCCTGCCACACCCACCAAGCCACGCCCATAGAACTGGTAGTAAAATAAATTGAATTCCACCACTGAAACATATGTATAGGGCTGGAGGAAAATTGTCCACAGTATCTGTTATCCATAGGCATATTACTTCTGCCAATGAAGGAGAATATTTGTGGCTCAGAGTTGAAATGAAAGGTCCTTGATGCTCTCTGGGCTTGTTTGTTTTCTTGCAGACATTTTATTACCCAAACCATGTAACATCATCAGTGCTAGTACTGATAATGGACTAGTACTGATGATGTTACCTAGTTTGGGTAATGAAACATCTGCAAGGAAACAAACAAGCTCAGAGAGCATCAAGGACCTCTCATATTACTTCTAACTTGGGTGACAGAACATAGTCATTACTAATACTGTAGTTCCTGACATGTTTTGTTCCCCCATATTCCCTTTGAGGCCATCAATACAACCAGGGGTACCCACTGGGAAGCTATAAAACAGGCAGTATTTTAGGCACATGCCTCAGTCCAAGATCCCCCAATTTGCAGATATGTATGACATGGTCAAAAATAGAAAAAGGCAGAGATTGATTTGCAATGCTGTGCTTACCATCTTACCTATTTTGACCCTCCCTTGAAGATACAACCATAATGTTATTACACTTTTTTTTAATTTTTTTGTCAAGGAATTCACATGTTGCCAACACCGGGAAACAATTTACGCCATGGCTTTGCCATGGAGGCGATGAAGAAGCATTTAAAAATTATTCATATCATCAAACCTGTTTTTCATCTGGGCAGTGACAAAGTTTTAGTCACGAAAACAGGTTATTGGCTTTACCCTTTGTTCTGCAAAGCCCTGCATTTCCCTTTTTTCACAGTTCATGTCATGTCTTTCTGCTTTTGTGTGTGACTAAATGGAAGATAAGCTAGGTAGACCAGCAGGTTTGTTTCGAGATGACTTATCTTTCTATCATGTATCTTCCGTGCAATTGATTTCATTATCCCAGATCAGCTGTTAGATGACTTCAACAGTTAATATCATTTAATAGTTTATTATTTTGCAGCTGGCATATTACAAATAATCTTCAGTGGAGAATACCATTACCAGACTCCACCTCCTGGTCTCCCTGATCCAGTCATTAAATAACCCTGTGGCTCATTAAAGAGAGCATTGGAGGTATTCTGACCCGGGCTTCGTCAAATTTAATAAAGCACAAACTGAATTTAAAAGTAAAAGCTTTTTAATGTGACACTGGGAATTACTTGCATTCCCAGCCAAAACTCATTACATATAGTTCCTCCAGATAAGAGCATGCTTTTCAGTGCTACTGAATGCTGCCAAGAAACAGAAGTCCAATTAAGACTAATATAAGCCAACCCCAAAATTTAGAAAAAAACCTACCAGAGTACAGAGCTTCACGAAGGACTCTGCTTCCTGCAAAGCTCTTCATCATTGAGGACTGACTTTTATCCCTTAGGGAGGGGCAATCACCTCCCAGCCTTACTCCTGAGTATCCTTCTTCCTCAGCTGCTCTTACCTTCTTGCAGCTCTGTGCACATGCACACTGGGAAGAGGCTCCCAGGGGTCCTCTGCTTTGCTGCTGCCAGACTCCAAAAGCTCTGAAGGCAGCACCCTACACTCAGACTGTCCTGGCCCCATCCCTACATCTGATGCAGGACCCTTGTCCAAGTCCTTACCAGACTCCTGGACTGGTTCCCTTTTGTCCTCAATGTCCAAAACCTCTGCCATCCACAACAGGAGGCTGCCAACAAACCACAACAGGAGGCCTTAGGGGTGGAAGGGTCCTGAAAGGCTTAGTAGAGGTCCAGGTCTGCCTGCATTGGACTTCCCAAGGCATCCCCTACCCCCTGAAAAACTCTGTTCTCTGTTTCCCACCCCTCAGGCTCTCCACAGGCCTTGGATTTGCTCCCCACATACCTCCTCCCCCTGCACTGTCCCTGAAGAGCTTGGGCCCCCTACCTACTCCCCCATTATCTATCACACACACACTTTAAAGGTCCCTGGAGCTCCTGACCTCACATTGGGGAAGGAGGGCATGTTACTCTGACCTTCAGTTTCCCTGAGTCACATAACCACTATTTAAGCACAATCACACTTCCTTTTGGCCACACTGAAATGACAGCTGCTTCTGTAATATGGCCATGTGCCCCAGCATATCAAATAGAATAACAGAGTTGGAAGGGACCTTGGAGGTCTTCTAGTCCAACCCCCTGCTTAGGCTGGAAACCCTGTTCCACTTCCGACAAATGGTTATCAAACATCTTTTTTAAAACTTCCACTGTTGGAGCATGTACAACTTCTGGAGGCAAGTTGTTCCACTGGTTAATTGCTCTAACTGTCAGGAAATTTCTCCTTAGTTCTGAGTTGTTTCTCTCAATTAGTTTCCACCCATTGCTTCTTGTCCTGCCCGCAGGTAGTTTGGAGAATAACTTGACTCCCTCTTTTTTGTGACAGTCCCTGAGAAATTGGAACATTGCTATCATGTCACCCCCTAGTTCTTTTTTTCATCAGACTAGACATATCCAGTTCCAGCAACGATTCTTTATATGTTTTAGCCTCCAGTCCTCCAATCATCTTTGTTGCTCTTCTCTACATTCTTTCTAGAGTATCAACATCTTTTTTACATCGTGGCAACCAAAACTGGATGCACTATTCCAAGTGTGGCCTTACCAAGGCATTATAAAGTGGTATTAGCATTTCGCGCGATCTTGATTTTATCCCTCTCTTTATGCAGCCTAGAACTGTGTTGGCTTTTTTGGCAGCTGCAGCACACTGCTGGCTCATATTTAAATGGCTGTTCACTAGAACTCCAAGATCCCTCTCACAGTCACCACTATTGAGCAAGGTACCACATATGCTGTACCTGTGCATTTGATTTTCCTTGCCTAAATGTAAAACCTTACTTTTTTCACCATTGAATTTCATTTTGTTACATAGCAGCCAATGTTCAAATCTGTCAAGATCCTTCTGTATCTTAAGCTTATCTTCTGGAGTGTTGGAATATGAAGTGATCCATTCTGCTTCCCTAACACAGTGTGAGCAGTGCTGTGGAAAACTCTGGAGAGGAGGTCCAACGTTTGCAGAGATTTGGTGGGGTGGGGTGGGGTGGGGTGGGGTGGGAAGGAAGGCAGAGAGAGGCTTAGAGTATTATTCACTCATAAGAGTAAATGACTGCAGGGATGCTGCAGCAGCTGTCGCCTCAAAACCAGGTCATAAGTAGCATATGGACAGTCTGTAGTAACTTCAAACAGTTGCTAAGCAATTGGTCGTAATCCCAAAGGTGCTTTTTCAGGAGGCAACTGGACTTTCTTGCTTTTTCTTTTGAAGATGTTTCCCTTCTCATCCAAGAAGCTTCTTCATCTCTGACAGGACAGTGGGGAATGGAAGGATTCTGTGATTCATAACATTAAAAACCAAACAGAAAGCATTTACATAAAGGTAAATGCAACATAGTCAATAAGTTTGACAACTGTTTTATTTTGCTGTTCAAGTTTCACCATTATTTATTAATAGTAGTGCTCTTATTCTTATCTAGCACGGCTTTAATTTCCACTTTCAAGTGCAAATGAGGAAGCATGATAGAATGTCCTCCCAAGCAAGTAGATTGCATTTTGTGACATGGTTTGGGAGCAACCCTATTTTTTTTTCCATCGAGATTTACTAGAGAAATGATTTCTCTTAAATTACACTTGAAACTCATTATATATTTTGTGCTACAAGCATCTCTTCAGTCATGGAGGTAAACATGGGGTGGGCTACAAATACAGAGGAGAGAAAGAACTAAACACACATAGGGAAGTTGAGGAGTTATTCATAAATTTGTTTTCCACAAATCTAATCACAAAAGCATCAATGCAACATGTGGTGGGGTTTATTTAGTGAATAAGTATCCTTCCAAAGTACCTACATATATTTCTCCATAATATAGAAAAGGGAGAAAGAAACAGACAGAATTCTCTTTCACAACCTCCTTCCTCAAGGCAAAGAGCTATTATTTAGCATGTTTTCCCCGTCTACTGAAGTAGGAGAAAATGGGCTGGCATCCCTATTTCTCTTCTGCAATCCAAATGGGCGGGCCTAATGTTTAGTTTTAAGGTACTGTACCTTCATAGTGATTGCTGCCGGCATAACTGTAAGAATGTATCAGCAGCACCAGCCAATTAAGTTGACTTCTAAAGCAACACCTGCACTGAGTGAGACCATAGCAGGACCACTCTCTCAGGTAAGGAACTCTTTCTTCTGGGAAAGAGTAATCTGTATTTTTGTTATTTATTTGTGCTGAGATTTTGGGGTATTGAAAGGAAAAGATGTTAGAAAATAAATGTGTATTTATTTTCTGCCGAAGGGCTAAGTACAGTAGACACCTTCCCCCCTCCCCCCCGATAACTAAACTGGCAAAGGATACTGATTTCTTTCTTTCACATATTCTCTACTGTATCCCTACAGCCAGTATAGTTATAATGACAGGTTTGTATGAAAAATAAGTTGCATATCAGATCATCAATTTTGGGAACCCACAACCAGGCAAGAAACCCTGCTGGAAGTTTGCCTAGATTTGGAGGCTGCTCACACAGTGGAAGGATGCAGTCTTCTGACATCTTTGAATTAACCCCTGTAAGATGAATAAATATGCCCTGGTGAAATGGGGAGCATCCAACTTCAAAGGAAACTCAGTGAACACAGAAGCGGCTGGGAAACTGTTATTTCATTTTTAACTTCTTCAACATGTAAAAAACTTGCTCAGATCTGTTCAAGGTCAATGTTACTATGGTTAAAATTAGTGGAGACCCAATGTCAGCAAAATTCTCTTTAAAACAATCCAGTTGGGACACTAAAAACTTCAGAGATGCAATTCCTAGAGAAGCTCTTTTGATGCAAGGAACCATCTCTCACACATCATGACTGACTGGGACTGGTTAATTCCACTCCAAGAATTCAGTTCCAAAGAATTCTTTGTGTTAAACTAATTTTCTTTAACCAGTAGAATGGATTCCCTTCAGAGATTGTGGGTGCTCCATCACAGGAAGCTTTTAAGAAGAGATTGGACAGCTTGTCTGGAATGGTTTGGAATGGTATAGGATTTCCTGTTTGAGCAAGGGGTTGGACTAGAAGACTTCTGAGGTCCCCTCCAACTCAGTTATTCTGTTCTGTTCTAACCACAGACTGGATATAACTTTTCACATGACACACTAACCTGGCCCATTAACTACTTGAGCAAATAGACTAGTTGCAGATTAAATGCACAAGTATAAAATTGGTAGTACCTGGCTCAAAAGTAGTGACTGAGAGGGATCTAGGTGTCCTACTGGACAACCAGCTGCCAAAATACCCAGGCAATTCATTCCTAGGCTGCATCAACTGAGGGATCAGATCAAGGTCATGTGAAGAAATAGAAGCACTTTATACTGAACTGGTAACAGTGGTTGGTTTCAAAATATTTTCCTACCAGTTGGGTGAGCATGTGCTTTGTGCACGCATGTGCCAAACATGTGTGTGTGTGCCAAACACGTGTGTGCACCAAATGTGCACTTTGGGCACGCGCAGAGCTAATGAGCTTCTCCAGCAATCTCTGTGTGTTACATAACTGACGCATGGCAACCCGCTGTGCTGCGCCAATCAGCTGAGCTTGGAGAACAAAGTATAAAGCACAGCCTAGAGTCTGGACAGGCGGGTGGGCCAAAACAGCTGATCGTTGGAGCGAACCAATTCTTAGCTGATCCTCAGAGCTACCAGATCTCCCCTGAACTGGTAGCATACCACCACTGACTGGTAAGAACACACCTGGAGTACTACATCCAGTTCTGGGTACCACGATACAAAAAAAAATGCAGAGACTTTAAAAAGAGTGCAGAGGTAAGCAATGGTGATAATAACGATTCTGGAGGCTAAGCCATACAAGGAATGATTGCTAGGTATGGCTAGTCTAAGAAAGAAAAGAAGTAGGAGTGACAGAATAGCAGTCTTCTATCTTGAGGGACTTCAGACTTGAGGGACTGTCACAGAAAAGAGGGAGTTAACCTATTTTCCAAAGCACCTGAGGATAGGATAAGAAGTAATGGGTGGAAGGTTATCAAAGAGAGATCCAACCTAGAATTAAGGAGAAATTTCCTGACAGTGAGAACAATTAATTAGTGGTATGGCTTGCCTTCAGAACTTGTGAGTACTCCAACATTGGAGGTTTTAAAGAAGAGATAAGACAAACATTTGTGTGGAATGGTATAGGGTCTCCTCTTTGAGCACAGAGTTGGATTAAAAGACTCCAAGATCCTTTCCAACCCTATTATTCTATGTTTTGCATTCTAGCTGTCAACACTGAATTTTGTTGGATTTCAGTTCCCACCATTCCTTACTGTTGTGGTATAAGATGCAGTTAGAATTCAGCAACATTTCATAGCTTATCCCTGACCTAAGTGACAATTGCATATAGATATATCTAGAAATAGGTTCCACTGAAAGCTATTTGATTTGGCTATTTTAATTTTTAAAGATCACATTTTACAAAAAGCAAAATTAATTTTATATGTGTTGTCAACTTTTTCATTCAAGGATAATTGTCCTTTTGAAATTTTTTAAAGTGCTGATTTTAATTCTTATATTTTATTTATTCATTTACTGTCTTTATTATTTATATAAATAACTCAAGGCAGCAAACATACACAATACTCTATCCTGCTCCTATTTCCACAACAATCTTGTGAGGTAAATTGGACTGAGAGAAAGCCCAGAGTCACCCAGTCAGCTTTCTTGTCTAAGGTGAGACTAGAACTCATGGCCTCTTGGCTTCTAGCCTGGTGCCTTAACCACGAGATGAAACTAGCATCAACTGTTCATTCAAAGTATCTGTTTCTAACTATGATGATGCCAAATGTGCATCTTTATGTCACAATGCAAGTTCCACACCTTCATGCACAGGTACATAAAAAGCAAAGTTTGCATTTCACCACCTACCACCTACCCCGGTATTGTATTTCAGAATTTCAATATTTACTAAAATAGTTCTTATTTGATGTATTGTGTACTACAGGGGTGTCAAACTCTTGGCTCNTATTTCAGAATTTCAATATTTACTAAAATAGTTCTTATTTGATGTATTGTGTACTACAGGGGTGTCAAACTCTTGGCCCGCAGACTGGATGCGTCACATGCTGGCCACACCCACACCTGGTTTAGCGAAGGGGAAAAAAGTCATGATAAATCACATGACGCCACCATGATGATGCAGGTTTGACACCCCTGGTGTATGTACTACATTAAAAAAAATCCCAACTTACCTCTGTGTGTGTGTGTGTGTGTGTGTGTGTTATTTAACATATTGATATACATACTCTTTTTCCCTTCCAGGACTATTCTATAAATGCATCTCATGTCACAAGCACCGAACTCCAACACGATGAAATACACTGTCATTCTCAATGCAAGGTACTATGAACATTTAATTTTAGAAAAAGGTGAATTATCATATTTTTTGGACTATAAGATGCTCCAAACTATAAGATGCATCTAGCTTTTGGGGAGGAAAACAAGAGGAAAAAATCTGCCTCTGCCTCCCAGCAATATGCCTCCTTGCAGCAAACAGCAAACAGCCTGGTCAGCTCCAGCACAGCCTGATTTAGCAACTGATTGGATCGGCCTCCTGGAATACCGCCTATCAGCTGTTCCAGACTGTAGGGATCACCATTACCCATTGCCACTGTCGCCGCCCATTGCTGCCAACCATCTATCTGCCTCTGCATGCCCCGTTTTTGATCTCTGCATGCTCCATTTTCAGCTTCCACGTGTCCTGTTTTCAGCCCGTTCCAGGTGTTGGGAATTGCTGCTGCCTATTGCTGCTGAACATGGCAATCGGTGGAGGCGACTGCGATGGACAGCAGTGATCCCCACAGTCTGGAACAGCTGATTGTTGGTATTCTGGGAAGCCAATCCAACCACCAATCAGCTGCTTGTGCTAAATTAGGCTGTGCTGAAGCTGACCAGGCTGTTTGCTGTTTGCTGCAAGGAGGCAAATTGCTGGAGGCAGAGGCCGAAGGGTGGGGGCCGGTAGATGGGTGGAGCTTTGGCAACATTCACTCTATATTCACCCACTTTTTTGGGGGGAAGCGGTGAATGGTAATAGAATTTATTCTTATTATAGACCAAAAAATATGGTAAGTAATCACTAAAAAGAATGAAAACTGACTAAAGAACTATTTGAGCAGACTGATCATGGTAACCTTGTCTCCAACAGTTGTAATGAAATAAATACAAGTTATTTAGCTAATTTTTAATGTAACTCCTCTAGATATTAATTCCTGTTATAATTTTGCCACTTCTTTATCATACACAACTCATACTCTGTCACGGATGTTACCACTCATTGCATTTTGATTGGATTCAGAATAGCATAGCATGTGCTAACTCACCCATTTGTGGTTCATTCAAAAAACAAGCCAGACAACATATCTTTATGATATCCTAATGAAGAATATCGTTCATTATGATAAGTCCTAATGAAGGACTTTAAAAAATAGATGGATTAAATTATGCATTTATTCCATTTTTTGGTTCTATGAGCCAGCCAGCTAGGTTTGGTCGAAGTGATGTTTTAGATGTGAAGGTGTCCGGTATCAGCCAGTGAAACAGTCTGGCAGTCAATGCTGCTTGCCAGTTCTTGAGCTGAGAAATGGAGATACGCCATGGCATGATAGCCAAAGCAGGGGAAAATCAGAGTTCACAAAATGTTGACCCCTTTCAAAAGAACGCCTTATTGGCTGGATAAATTTGAGTTTATTGGATTCAAGCTTTTTTCTCTTCATTAACACTATTTGTTTCTTTTAGCAGCAAGGAAATAATGAGGAGGTCATGAAGTTGGTAGGTTTGTGCCAAATACAGGCAAGGCTAAAAAAGAGTCACTAATTTTCTCCTTCAGTTTCTCATATGTATTTGATAGTATGACAGGGATTTACATTTAAGGTTTATTATGAGGATAGCTAAATGAAAATCATACAGTATTTTTATCCATTTATGATATCAATGGTACATAACAATGAAGTGCATAGGAAGTTACCTACTGACTTCTGCATACCAAAAATTCCACCCGCAGGAAGGAAAGGTTGGGAGAAGTGGGTGTAACTGATCTGTTATCATAATAACTATTATGACCAAATGACCTGATTAGAGGAAATGATGAATGCCAAACATAACATTTGTTCAATATGAATAAATATGAGCAATATTTTTCTTTAAAAAAATCAAAGTTAATAATAAATACTTGTATACAGTTCTGTACGATGTCACATGAGGAATTCAGTCATTACTTCCATACTTGAGCTGCATTTGATTGGGAAAGATAATAATATATCTCCTCATTCTGCATAAGGTGTTGTATGATTAATAGATTTAACAAAAGTAGGCAAACTCATGGAAATCATCTGGTCCTATTAGCTGAGATGGCAACCAAATATCTACTAGACATGCAATAGGCAGCAACTTAATTACATCCACTTCTCCCAACCTTTCTCAGCTGGGGTTCCATGAGAGATCATGACTGGACAAAAACATTTTTTTTTTACTTTGCACATTGCTATGCTGACTGGAGAATTCTGGGAGTTGAAGTCCACACATTTTCAAGCCAACAAGATTGAGAAACACTAATTTAAAGGGTTGCTCCATGGTAATAAGATTGATAAAGCTGTGCTAATGTGCTCACTTTAGGAGAGAGAGAAATTAATTGTCATTTTTCAACAACTGACCTTCCTCCAAAGCATTATGATGAATGCTGCTGAAAAGAAAGTCAATTTTGGAAGATGAAACACTAGACAACATTTCTCAAAAAGAAAGATGGAAAAAATATGCCAAATACCAAATCTATTTCTGTCTGGTTTGCTTTAGATTTGGATAATTGTATAAATCAAAGCTTTGGACAGTGCTGACACTCTTTGTAATCCAAAAAGGATTTTTATTAATCCTGTCTTCTCTCTTTTCCTTAGGAAATGGCAAAACGATTTCCATCCCCTAGATTTATTTTACAATATCAAGTAATTCTATTTATGAAAATTGAAACTTGGATCCTCATCAGTGATAGCAATCTGACCAGATATATTTCATTTTTTCAAAATTAAACAGGCAATGTCTTTGGAAATACAAGCAAGCCAAATGTATGGCCTCTTTATTCATCTATCAGTGTTTTATCCCATCATAATCAAATGATTCCATGTGGCTTACATAATAATCTGATGCAGTCTGATTAAAAGACCAACAAGGCTAATCCAAAATGATATAAATAAGAGATCACAGTAAAGAACAAAAGACAGAGCAAAATAATTTAATATCACAGTTTTCTACTCTTATGTTGTTTTTCAGCAAATGAAAACATTTCCTTGCAACTTGCTTACTGTTCGTGTAATACGACTGAGGAATCTCCGCCAGGCTGATGCCCGTGAGTTATCTTTGTATTATTACAGTTTCTAATTTTATTAGTATGTATTAGCCACTGTTATTTAGACATTTGTAGATGAAAAGCAACTTCAGAATTTCATTCTTCATTAATTTATTGCATACGGAATTGCATCTATGTTCCAATAGCCTTTATGACTTAATGATTCGCAAATTCTGAAGTTGGATGAAAGGAATATTTGTAATCTGTATGGATAAGAAGACTAATCTTGAAGTCCCCTATGATTCTATGATTGAGAATAACCCAACAAAGGTCATGAAAAGCAGAAAAAAATGTAAGAAAGTATGTTGGTTCTTGAAATCACAAATAGACTGACGATGCTAAGGCATAAGATATTTGATGAGTCACATCATTCAACTTCTTTTTCACATAAAATTGATTGAAAAGTTTATATTTAATGTGTGGACAATCTCTATTTAGGAAACACAGAAAATCAATTTCTTTGTTAATATACTGATCCTTGCATTTGTTTTTGACTGCAGCTCTTATCATTCCAGATTATCAGCTATTTCTGCTGGGCTGTATAGTAATTACAGCCTGTATAGTAACTACAGCCTAGGGATTTTGTTGATGGGTTGATCTCTCTGACATAGAGATAGGAAATCAGATAGCTTTCAGATGTTTTGGCCTTCAATTTCTATCACTTCTTACGAACATGTCAATGAGAAGATCCTGAGAGCAATACAGTTCAAATCTTTTAGAAGTACAGTAAGTAGTTTGCATTAGATTATTGAACAATGCATGTAGAAATGAGCAGTGATATGCAATATTCATATATCAAGAAATCAATGAAATGTATATTTCAATTAATCTCCTAAGCAAGCAGAAACTGGCATAATTTTACACAGTAAAAGTGAAATACAGCATCATTTTGAATAGATATTTGTGTGTGTCTTTGGATGTGGGTGTGATGTGGAATTGTTTGCAATTCAAAGTAAAAAAATAGGTGCAATTGGGAAACCTTTTCAGTCAGTCTTTTAAACACCTCCTTTCTCGGGTGTTAACATGTTTCATATGACCACTATGGCTCTGTTTCAGTGGTGGGATTCAAATTTTTTTACTACTGGTTCTGTGGGTGTGGCTTGGTGGCAGGGGAAGAATACTGTAAACTCTCCAGTCAGAGGTGGTATTTGCCGATTCTCCGAACTCCTCAAAATTTCTGCTACCGGTTCTCCAGAACTGGTCAGAACCTGCTAAATCCCACCACTAATCTATTCTTGTTCTCAGAATGTTTTCCCGCTCTTCTTTGAAGAACTCTTCCAGGTCAGAAATCTTTTTAGATTTCTTTGCATGTTTGAAATCTCCCTATAGATTTTTAATAACATTTAAGCCTGGGTAATGTGAAGTTTAACTTTCTTTCCTCTAAATATTTGATTTAGAAGCATGTTTTTGAGGTTATCTTGATAAAATATCCAATTTCTTTTTTACTTCAATTTCTTAACTGAATGTGGGATATTAGCCAATAGGATGTATTTATATATTGAATCCATTTTCTTCTTCTTTCCCCTGGTGCAATATTTTCTTTGTCAATGATTACCACATAACCACAAAGCATAATAGAGCCACCCTATGCTGGATGTTTATCAAGAGGTTATTTTTTTCAAATATGTCACTCTTTTCCCCACAATATATGTTCTATAATTTAATAATTTAATTGGTCATTCCGAAGTACTTTGCTTCAAAATATTTCAAGCTTCTCAAGATTTTCCCCCCTGTATTTTAGGTCAGGGGTCCCTAATCCCAGGGTCCCTGGCCCACGACTGAGCCATGGCTTATTTGCAACTGGGCTCCATGAATGGTGGGCCAGTGTGTATGCACACGCGAATGCACCTCAACTTTCAAAAGTCGAGTTATGTGTGCATGCCAGCCACCATTCACGCAGCCCAGTCCATCTCTCCCCTGCTCCTTACGCCAAGCCATAAAGGTTGGGAACTGCTTCTTTAAATGATGACTTTTATGATGAGACCAGAGAAAGGATTTTATTCTGACAACTATGCCATGGAGACCACATTGTATAGGTAAAGCTGTACTTGTGGATAACTATTCCATGGACAGCTAAAATTTTCAGCAGATGATTATTCCTGATCTGCTGGTTCTGTTTTACAGACTTAACAAGTTTTCTCCCAGAGATTTGACTTGGTCTTCCAAAACTTGCCTTGATCTTAATCCTGTCAATGTTAAGAAACAATGTTATTAATGAGTGGAATTGTTACTTAGAAATGCTAAAGATTTTTAATAGCCTTCTCCACTCTCCTTAAGTGAATTACTTAATTTTCAAATGATGAGTGAGCTCTTTTTTCTTATTACAACAGTAACCAGAGTTTGTTCACCAATGATTTAATTTTGGGCCTTATTAACAACTTTCCAATTTTTTTTTAAAGAAGTAACACAATCAACAGGAAAGATATCCTAATTTATGAACCTGCCATGTTCAGTATTTTTGTACTGTACATAGCTAGTAAGGATGCATTGAAATTTGCAGAAAGATTTACAGTATGTATAAGTGATGTCAGCTTCCCTTTTTAGGAATGTGCAGAAACATAGAATTTGATCAGGGTGCTAAAACTTGCTCATGTAATTGCAGATTTGCAGGATAAGCAGATTTGTCTAGTACCATCCCTTTACCACCCTAGGGCTTGTTCCTCCCTATACTCCTTGAGAGCAAAGACAGATGTGCTGAGTGTTAGACTACTGAATTGTACACATACAGGTAGTCCTTCACTTATGCCCATAACTGAGCCCTAATTCCTGTTAAGTGAGATTTTTGTTAAGTGAGTTTTGCCTCATTTTACAACCTTTCTTGCCACAGTTGTTAAGTGAATCCCTGTTAGTAATCCAGTTGTTAAGTGAATCTAGCTTCCCCATTGACTTCACTTGTGAAATGGTTACAAAAGGTGATCATAGGACCTTGGGACACAGCAATGGTCATAAGTATGAACCAGTTGCCAAGCATCTGAATTTTGATCACGTGACCCTGGGGACGCTGCAAAGGTCACAACTGTGAAAAATGGTCATAAGTCAAATTTTTCAGTGCCACTGTAACTTTGAATGGTCACTAAATGAACTCTTGTAAGTTGAGGACTATCTGTAATTGTTGTTAAGCTTCTTCATGAATTATGCTTCACTGATAAAACATACATATTTCCCCCTTTATTACTACTATTATTGCTATTAAAAAAACCTAGAACCCTTAATACATCCAAATACACCTGCCAATTACATATATAATTATCAAATACTGTATAATTCTGATGCTGCCATACATATATTATAGCTATTTCTTCTATTATTCAGGCAATCTCTGTCAATATGTATAAACATCTGTCGAGGGCGAAGGGCATGTGATGAAACATGCATTGTGATGTCACAGTGATAATTCCATTCCTTTGTACTTGGCATTGTGATGTCTCATTGCAAGCAAAAAATGGTAGAATTTTACTGTGATATCACATTGCATGTTTCATCATATTGACTTCTTTGTGATTAGGAGTGCATGCTTATGATACATGAATGCACCATACAAGTAGACAGGAATGGATACAGGATGTGAACTTACAAGAACTATAATTTTCAGGAAACTGCATACATAGTATATTGTACACAATCTGTATTTTTTAAAAAGAAAAGATTGAGGGTTTCCAATTCATTAAACCCCCCTTGATAAATGAAGGAAACTCCAAAAGCAGGTTATTTAAAAACAGGTGGGGAAACTTCCCTTTGACACTTCCCTTTAAATAACTGAGGTGATAAAAGATAATAATAGATGTCATGTCACTGGTAGGTCAAAACATGTGATATAAGAGTTGCAGAATGCATTGATTTATTAGCATACTTTATATTTTAAGGTGTCTCAAGATAAATGCTTTGTGATTATTACTTAAGAGCTTAGGGTGGACTCAGTGATATAATGATAGACTCTTGTATGACAGTCAATTTTTTTTAATTTATGCTGCCTTGAATATGATTGGCAGCTGGCTTAGAAACTGGCAACATTATCCTTTTTTCCTCTTATACAGTAAGCCACTCTGATTGTTATGTGATCCTTTGCCTACCGACTGCAACAACTGAGAAGCTGAAGACTAAAACTGTAAATAATTGCAAGAACCCTGTTTGGAATGAAACCTTTTACTATAGAATTCAAAGACAAGTCAAGGTGAAAACCTTTTATCTTTTTTAACCACTGCTGAACAGCTTCCAAAATATATTTCATTTTATCCAAATTTGTATGCGTTGTTTGATGTCTTGATATCTGTAGGTTTTGGGGTAGGGTTCTGTTTGCTTTTCACCATAATGCTTGTTTGTGTTATTTTTTTAAAAAAAGAAAAAGATAACTGAGGGAGGATATGATGGCCTTTGCTATCTAGACTCTGAGTAGGAATTTATACACACTTCTTAACTTGTGTCTAGTATTGGTACAATATTTCTCATCTTTATTTCTCAAATTAGGAAAAAGTTAAGTACTGTATCTCTAGAATTAAACAAACAACATGAAAGGTTGTTTGTAACTAATGAAACACCTGCCTGTTTTATTAAAATAACCTTTTTTCAGTGCCTAAAAAATTGCAGCTGCTTTAATGTTGCATTAATTCTAAACAATCAACTCCTAAAGCAACCACAATTTTGGTTCATGTTCATGTGGAAGCTTGAAGAAAGATTGGCAAGATTTAATGAATGGTAGGAATATGTCTCACTCATGATCATATGAATTCTGAAAAACCTCTTCCAATTCATTTTTAAATCATGCATAACCCTACTTAGTAATACATTTTGAAAACCACTGAAGTGTACCAGTGTTTATGTCAATATCACACAATAACTTCCAACTTCTACATCTGAACATTTTAAATATACCAACAGCACTTCAAGGAAGAGAATAAATAAAATCTGATAATCGCAGTTTGCAACAATAAATATCAAAAAATTGGAAACAAATGGTGAACATGTATGATGGATGACATGAGTTTTACTCACTAAAATCTGTATTCTCCTGATCTATTTGATGACATAGATTCTTACTTATGAAAGATGATTTCATAACTAATGTGTTCCAGTTTGTATTCCAGAGTTGGGTAGGTATACATTTTAATAAATGCCAGAAGACTATTCTTTGTGCTTGCTATTATAAACAAAAGATTACAAAGCATTCTGTGCTGTGCACTAAATATCAAAGAAGGAGTACATTCCATCTTTCTTACAGAAGATGCAGATAGGTCCTCTCCAGAAATGGTCCAGCAGTTTTTAGAAATAAATCTTCCAAAACTGGGAGACTGCTTAGATCATTCATTTTATACACTGCACTTAAGAAAGATATCATACAAACCCAGAACAGACTTAGGTAAAGACAGCTAGGATGATCAGGGGATTAAAATCTGAACCATGAAATGAAGACTGCTGGAACTGAGCATGTTTACCTTTGAGAAGATTGAAAGCTCATCCTCATATCCCACTAAATATGGCATTAAGATGCCTTTTAGAGGACATGTCCACATTCTATTGCCTCCAACTCATTCCTAGTCCACCCTGGAGATGTCTTAAACTGCCAGTAAATAGAATGTATGTAGTTCAGGGTCAAGAGTGGGATTCAAATTTTTAACAACTGGTTCTGTGGGTGTGGCTTAGTTGGTGGGTGTGGTTTGGTGGTCATGTTATTGGCTGGGCACGACCAGCTCAATGTCACTCACATCGAGGCACACATCTTCTCTCCTGGCCTCTCATGACTGTGGGGATGCTGCAAGTCGTAAGTGTGAAAAATGGTCATAAGTCACTTTTTTCAGTGCCACTGTAACTTTGAATGGTCACTCCATACAAACAAAGTACCAAAAACTCTAGAGAAGTTCCTGAGACAGGAAGTCTAGTCCTGCCAAGAATGTAATAAGAGTCAACAGAGAGGCAATTTCTGTAAGCAACACCAGAATGTTTCCTTCCTGCCTTCCTTACAGGATTAGACCAGTAATTTCTTCTAATAACCGGTTCTCCCAACTAGTTAGAATGTTAACAACCGGTTCTAGCAAATAGGTATGAACTGGTAGAATCCCACCCCTGCTCAGGATTGAAATGTGGTCTTTGGTGCTCTCTGAACTTGGTTGTTTGCTTGCTGATGTTTGGCCTGCCATGGTTGGAGGGGATCCAACCATGATCCATGATCCAGGGGGGATCCAACCATGAACCATGATCCAGGGGATCCAACAGGGAAAGCTACTGTATATAAACAGAGAACAAACCCCACTCCCTTCTAATAACATTGAAGTTTTTACCTAGTTGGGTAATGAAATGTCTTCAAGAAACCAAACCCAGAGAACTCCACAGTACCTTAAAACCACATTTATCTATTCCAGCTTCAAAATCAGGATTTTTCACTTCTTCCAGCAGGATTCATGCCATAAAGGTTATGGTAACCCAGTCATTTGACACTGCCCTCCATTTTGACTTGGGCCACTATACAGATCCGATGCCTGCCTCCCACAGAAGCATCTGCCTCATGGTGGCAGCTATTTGTATACTTTATTGTAAAATGGCAATAAAGCAGAAATGTCAAGCATATATGCTGAAGGAAATACAGTATCTGTATTTCAGCCCTAAGGTCTGCTTTATAGATACAGATAATGCCTACAATATAATATATTTCTTATTCTTCACAGAATGTGCTAGAGTTCTCTGTGTATGACTCAGATGCTGTTACTGAAGATGATCACCTTTTCACTATCAATTTTGATGTAGCTCGTCTTCCTGATAATGAGAAAGTTCTCATGACTTTTAAATGTGATCCACAGGTGAGAAATATTACACTGTAAGAACGAGTATACTATATATGTTAATCTCTAAACAGTTTGTGATCCACCACACTGAATAGAATCCACTTAGTCATCAGTAACTAGAAAAGGTTTTTTTCTTGACTGACTGATTGGCTACCATGACCGGAACTGTAACAAAATTTAGCTACTGGGCTACCACAACTTTTCTGAATCATAAAGGAAATGAAATCTTTCTCAATAATTGATTCATCAGTTATATCTGCAAAAATGCTGCTAATAAATGGTAACTCATTGTGAGTTGGGTGGCATGTAAATTTAATAAATTATTATTATTAGGAAGATTTCATGCATCTTGTGAAAAAAAAAACCCTCAGAATTTCACTCATGTTGAGCACCAGAAAAAGTGAGGGCAAGTCACCTGATTTCTGTTTTGATTTTTGATTTAGATTTTATCTATAACATTTTTCAAATCTGTCATATTTGTCACATATTCCACATTAATACTGTCTGATTTTCTTTAAAAAACGTTCACTTTTTAATAGAGTTCACTTTTGTCTACACTTTGCAGTGAAGTCTTATTTTAATTTCTAGTTGATTATTCAATTACATTTTATTTATTTATTTTATTTATTATTAAACATATTCACTGCCCATCTTGCTCTTTTATGAGGGCCAGCATAGAAAGGGAAGGTCAGGTGGAGAATTGCTTTGTTTGTGACTATCTATAGTAGATATTGAGTAAGTTTCACATTAGTTCATAGTGAAGAACTCATGATTTCTACTAAAACATATGGTAAAATAAATTAAAAATATAATCATGAAAAAGTTCCAATTTTGTTTTCTGTTAACTTAGAAACAGTCGATAATTGTCTGTGTCTGATGTTACCTAATATTTCTACCTAATTGCATGCTATAATTTCCAAATTGTGTTTTAACTTTAAGAAATAAGCAAACTGGTGCCATTGAAATATTTGGTACTTATATTCCATCTATTTTAGAAATCCTGTTTCTTGCCAAAATGTAAGAAAAATTGTAATTAGGAGAGCACAATACATGAATAAATAAAATCTTTCATATATTTGCTTACTATTGATGAAAACATAGCTGTGTTTGATAGAAAAGTGAATTGTTTGCTGACAAATTTCCAGCTTTTATGCTTACATTATTTTTCAATATGTCATCAACCAATTTTTAATGTGCTTAAAAATGATGTTAAAGGAAAGATTTTACACCCAAATTCAATTTTACTATTTTCTTTCTGGCAGACACAAGAAGAGCTGGAAGTTGAATTTATAGTGGAACCTGCGTAAGCATTTTCCATTTTTTATTTTCTGTATTACTCCGGCACACTGTCAGTAGATACAAGAATTTCAGTTTTCAGTAGAAATAAATAAGCAGGTCTGTTTGGGAACTGTTTTTCACTAAATATTAATAAAATGCAATCAGGGATATAGTCCTGCTTATATATTGTTTTTTCTACTAAACAACAAGAAAAAAACAATGTATAACTGTTAAATCTACCTCACACTGCTCTAGTAGCATAGAAAAGCAGAACAATATAAACCTTGTGGCAGAAAAACTCACTCAATAAACTGTAACATCTGAAGAGGATCCAATCAATTGTTTTAATAAAGCTAGAGAGTTACATGAAATAGAGCTCACTTGGTCTCAAATTAGCCACAAGCAAGGGCCGTTGGGTTACATAAGGGTTATAGATAATGTTGGTCAAAGACAGTTCGATCATTTGTATATTTAAAAGACCCACATACAGAGAGGTAATTGTTTTACAAGATAACTACTAAGAAAGAGACAGATGTATTTCATGGTGTGAAAACAAATACATTCCTTGAAAGGCAATGTAATAGTTTTAACAGATGACTTACAAGAAGGGTCTAATTGTTATTTTGATAATCTCTGTACTATACTGTACAGAAGGAGGGGAAAGAGACAGATAAGGAATAACAGCAGTACTTATCCTTCAATTTACTGTCTGTTTAAGGTATGGAAACTATAATTAGTTAGAAACCATCAGCAAGAAATTCCATTTGTAAAGGTGCTACATAACTTCCGACACAAAGTCCTGTACAAATACTGTATTGATAAAAGGAAGCATATGAGTAATACATACATAATTAAATCAGCCTGAATTTAAATTTTATCTCTTCATAAGGGCTAAACTAAATATCAGAACTCTGAATCAGAAGAAGTACTAGTACAAGCAGTCTTTGTTTTTTATATGACTAGATGGAACAATGACAAACCACAATAACTCATTAACAATTCAGGGCAACTATAGGAATTTTAAAATCTCAATATATGGATCATATTCTAAACATGTATTTTCAGTCTCTATTTGGATGAAAAGGAAACAATATTTGCAGGAATATTAGAATTATTTCTTTACATTTGTTTTCTAGGTGTGGTCCTCCAGAAACACTAATTACAAATGGAGTTCTCGTGGTAAATTTTGAATTCTATTTTTCATGACACTTATTGCAGTTTATCACTGTTGATAATACTGCTGTGATCTAAGTGAATGTGAGGTATGAGTACCCAACTCACATTTTTGCTGGGAGTATTCTGATACTTGATTCTGAAGCAATGCACTTTAACGATGATTGAATTTCCAGATATATTTGGCCATATAGTTTAATCCTTGTTGAAGCTCAACATAAGAACTGGATTTTTTTATAAGGATTGTAAAACACATGTTATGTTAATCTAAAAGGAAGATCACCTCTAAATTGAAATATGCTGGTTTAAGATATCTCTCCTATTTTCCCCAACTTTGCAAAAGATTTCCAGGGTAAAAGATTATTTTTGCTCTTCCTTTACCATTGGGGGAAAGAGTCATGGAATTAGAAGCCAGCCATTAATTGTCTCTGTGTGATACCCATCTTTGTATGTTTTAAAAGACATTGAGAAGAACTTAAATAGCAGGTAGGAAAGACACTGCCAGATCCAGAGACATATTTTCTGTGGATCGTTTAAAACATTTATCACTTTGAATAAAGAGAACACAAATTGTTTTGTTTTCAAAGAGTTGACTCAAAGGGCTTCAAGAGTTGACTCTTGTCAAGATCCTCAGAACATTCTGGCCTAACTAGAATAGATAATTTCTTTACCTCAGTTGACTACTAAACCAGCAGCCCACAATTTTTTGGACAACAGGGACTGGTTCCCGGGAGAAAGGTTTTTCTGGGGAACTGGAGGAACTGTGGTTTTGCAGCTGCCTGCATCCCACGGATGAGGCTTTGTTTGTTTGCATGGCCTGGTTGCTGGCATGCCATGGACCAGTGTCAGTCTATGGACCAAGGGTTGAGGACCCCTGTACTAAATTACTAAAATACCCCTCCATATTAACAATACTGTATGAATTTTCCTACAATGGGTCCAATGGATTTCATACTCTTATTGATCAAGAAAGGAAATTTCTTTTGATACTCTCTAATGTAGTTTGAGATTGGAAATAATAACCGTAATTATTTTGTCAATTATTAGATTATCTTTCAAATTTATATTTATTCTTTATTATTAACAAATATTGTTAAATTGTTTATTCTAACAAAAAGCTTTTGTTAGTTTTGTTTTGTTTATTCTAACAAAAAGCAACCTTTTAATTTTGAACCCCAGATCACTTACTAAATGCTTCTTCAAATTGTCTAGCTGGATTAATTTATCACTAGTATAAATTGTGACGTCTGAAAACTTAGTCAAGCAATCTTCCTTTATATCTTTGTTCAATTGTTTTTTTAAATTGCCCATCTATCTCACAATTCTTTTCCTCTTATTTGATCACAGAAAAATAGATTTCTGAAGATTTACCTTTTCGGTTCTTATTCAAGAGTTCCCTGTTCTGACTTGGAGAGAATTTAAATATCCTAGTGTTTGTATATTTGGATGTGGTTTTTTTTTTTTTCTATTTTAGCTTTGAATAGTATTCTCCTTAATCCCTCTTGATTCATGAACAGGTCACATTTTAGATTATCTTATGATATGGCCTGATGTTTAAAGAGAAAGAAAAGGTTGATCTGTTGACCTGTTGTTCCATTTTCTCTCCAGAGGTTATCTGCACTTATTGTGCTTGCTATACTTACTCCAATTTCTCCCATATACTTTTCACAACTTGTTGACAGGGAAACTAGGATCAGCAGAGGTTTGATAATTTCTTTTAATGCTACCACTAAGTTAGCTGTTCTTTTCTGTCTTCTGCCATGGTTAAACTAGCACCTGTTAAGAATCTCCTTGGCCAACTATGGCATGCAGGGGTGGGTTTCTACCAGTTCACATCTATTCGCTAGAACCAGTTGTTAACATTCTAACTAGTTCAGAGAACCGGTTGTTAGAAGAAATTATTAGTCTAATCCTGTAAGGAAGGCAGGAAGGAAATATTCTGGTGTTGCTTACAGAAACTGCCTCTCTGTTAACCCTTGTTACATTCTTGGAAGGACTAGACTTCCTGTCTCAGGAACTTCTCTGGAGTTTTTCCCCCTCCTTTGCTGGTACTTTGCTTGTGTGAAGTAACCATTCAAAGTTACAATGGCACTGAAAAAAGTGACTTATGACCATTTTTCACACTTACGACTGTTGCAGCATCCCCACAGTCATGAGAGGCCAGGCGAGGAGATGCGTGCCTCGATGTGAGTGACATTGAGTTGGCCACGCCCAGCCAATAACATGACCACCAAACCATGTCCACCAGCTAAGCCACACCCACAGAACCGGTTGTTGAAAAATTTGAATCCCACCCCTGGTTCAAATCATATGTTGAGAATGGAAGTTTTATATGTCCCACTAAATTAAATACAAGTATTTTCCCATCTGTCCTTTCCCTTATTTTACTCTACCTGTTCAAGCAAAAGAAGTGTAATCCCGATCTGCTATCCTCCAGCAATTAAATGATATCAGCAGCTTTTTTATTATTATTAAAGAACAGATATACAGTATCTTCAGCAATGGCATTGAGACTTCTTCCTTTCTTTACGTAGATCAGTGAAATCCACACGTCATAAGGCTGCCAAGGTTTAGACATATTTAAGTAGATTATCTTGTCGAGATTATGTTGGCCATTATTTTACATCTAAGATTGCAACCAGGTTCTCTTCCAGTTCATCTGGCTCATATTTCCTCTCCTCTTCCTTTTTTTCCCTGCAGTGTCTGAAGAAGCAACATCCAAAGCAGTATTGTGAACCTCATATGTTTCATATGTTTCAAATCATTTAATAGCACATTTTAATTATCTACCATCTATGTTCGGTCTTTTGGCTTTATTTGGCAGTTAGTTTACATTTCAGAGAATCAAATTTTAATTATTCCACTGGAGTTCCCATTTGATCAGCATAGCAGTTTTCTGGTTTTACTTTTATGTTTTTCAGGGAAGGAAATTGGTTTGATGATGATGATGATGATGATGATGATGATGATGTGTTCCTTTGGGTTCAATTCTATTTTTTTTTTTGTTTACTCTTTATCCCATCCTGGGAACTTTCTTTTCTCTTTTAGTTTTGATCATATATTTTTCCACTAAAACCCTTTGTGGTTGTGATGTGGGATTTGATGGTTCTGGTGGATGATACACTCATATGAAACTATTGGCAATCCATAATTTCAGTCTAGAAGCATTTATTTTAATATAAAGCATTTGAATCATGACAGCAGCTCCTTGTTGCTAATGGCCTACCTACCTATATTCTTTACTCTCCTATTGAAAGCAGAAACAACTTTTATTTGAAGAGTGACAAAGAAAATCAGTGCAAGGAATCAGTAAAGAAACCAATAGAAGTTTCCTATTGTTCTCATAACCAAAACTCAATTATATTGATGTATCTTCAAGTTATTTTTTCTTTACCTGTTAAGTTTTGTACAGGTGTACTGGTACTGTTCAAAGTTATCTCACAAAACAGTTTTAAATCTAAAAGTGACCATTTATGTTGCTTTTGTTCATTACTTCTGTTTATTACAGTGTCGTGAAATTTGTACATTGGAAGCTGAGGTGGATCAAAGCAAGCGACATAAATCACGTGAGTTTATATAAAATTACTGCATAGTCATAACGGAAATGTTTTCATTACTGTGCTAAACAACAGAGCAAAAAAAATTCAAAGGACTCAGGAAATTGTCCATGATTCATGAGGTCTCTTCACATAACTCCAGCGATCTCATTATTACTTGGCATATTGATTATGGCTGTTAGCCAATCAGGTCAATGTATTATTTTGTTAGAGATGGGGTTACTAATAGCGAGGAAGAATAATTTTCATGAGGTCACCCAGATTGTCCATGACCAAAGTGAGGGAAATTAGGTGGTTTGTTAGTGAATTGGTAAAGTGGTGGGAACCTAGCTTATTAGTTTACCCTTCTTTTCTGTACGTTTTCCCTTATACCATCCCCCCATCATTGTCTAGACAAACTGCTGTCTGCTCACACTAAAGAAAATTATTGATTTATTAACTTTCAAAAAAGCCACAAAATAATTCAGATTGCAACATTCTAGCATTGCAATTCTAAAGCAACACTGAACTATAAAACACACAATATTCAAGGTAGCAAAAATATCTACAGGTACATTTTGTTTTACATTCATGATTAATATCCATAAGGTTGTAGAATTTCCTTCAAGATCATTCAGTTATCTGATTTACTTAAAATGTGCTTTATTTGAGAATATTGATAAGACATTTTTACAAAGATTCTCCTCCTCCACCACCATGTTGGAAATGTTGATTAATATGAATATTTTAATGTTCACAACATGCTCCAGGATTCATTGATGAAGTAGTGTCACTTGGTGCACTGTCGGAAATGTGTCTTTTCTATCATGGCTCCTACCTTGTAGAACAATATCCTCCTAGAATATGAACTTCCCCAACCTGTTGATCTTCTGGAAGACCATAAAGACCTAGTTTTACCCTACAGTCTGGGGCCATAATGTTAACAGAACTCTGAAATGAGCAAGCCTATGTGATATGTTTGTTGTTGCTGTTGTTAGTTGCAAAATCATTATCCGACCCATCACAACCCCATGGACAACCTTCTTCCAGGCCTTTCTGTCCTCTATCACCTTCAGGAGTCCATTTAAGTTCATGCTGATTGCTTCAGTGATTCCATCCAGCCACCTCATTCTCTGCCATCCCCTTCTTCTATTATGTTAGCAATGTGTTTTTTAAAAAGGGCCTTTAACTTAGCCTTTTCTTTCACTGATTTATACATTTTTATGATGGTTTTGAGAAACAGCAGGCTTGGTACAGTGGTTAACACACCAGATCTGAAGCCAGGACACCACTTCTTCTCGTACTTCCTTCGGGACAAAACTAGTTGAGCGACCTTGAGCTAGTCACTCTATCTCAGTCCTAGAAAGAAAAGAAGGGCATACCAACTAAACTTTGTGAAGAAAATTGTAAAGACTACTCCAGGAAATCAAAGAGAGAGAGGGTGGGAGACAGAGGGAGAAAGGATGAGGCAGAGAGGGGGAAGAGGAGAGGGAGAGAGAGAGAGAGAGGAGGGAGGAGAGTGCAAGAGGAAGGGAGGGAGGGAGAAAAAATAAAAAATAATGAATTTTAATTTTAAGTCTGGTTGGCACCCAGATCACTTTTGGTAAATGGATGACTATAGAAATTTCCTTAAAGGTTTTTCCAGAATATCTTGATATACCGAATATTTTAATTTTAACTATTAATTAATTATTAATAATTTTGTTATTTCACTTTTAATTATTCTATTTAAGAATTTATATTATTTATATTGAAATGTTTCATTGTATTTTTCCTAATGAAAACCTCTGCTGTAATGATCTTTTTTCATATTCTGTACCTTCTGTTTTTAGAGAAAGATCTTTCACTTTCTATAAAAGGATCATGTGAAGGAACACAAACTTTTAAGTTGGGTTCAGATGCAGTTCTCACACCTCCATGTCCCACTACGTTCCATTATATCAAGTACAAGGATCCATCATTGAATGTTAAACTACCAAAGACAAAGCCACGTTATAACCCTGTATGTCAGTCTAATTCATTAATCACAATCATTACAAATGTCATTTCATTAGAACAAGCTTTTTATGTAAAAACATTTATACTTATAGACGTTTTTCTTTAGCGTTCCTGTTCTTGTTCCACCAAGGAAGATGTTCCAATTGTGAAGCTGAATTCCCTGCCTATGGGAGAGAAAGTGCCAATAGTGGAAGTGAGTGCCTTCTTTAAATACTAGAAATAATAAGTATTTATTTGTGAATTTGGAAAACACTTCAGTTAAGATGTAGACAAATTATCAAAAGGGACAGCCAATGCAACAATAATAAAATGATATATTTAAAAATACAATTATATCATTATACTTTTGAAAATAATATAAGTTTCCTAAAATTACTGGGAACTCCAAAAATCTTCCAGAACAGCCAACTTTTCACAAGCTTTGGAAAGCCATGAGAATTGCAGCCATCTGTGCCTCAAAGATGAAGCAGTTTCAGAGGAAGGAAATATCTACCAAGAATTTTAGAGTCCCTTTCTATTGCACCTATTGATAGGTGGGGACTATCAGAAATATGGAACTGTGATGAGAGCCCGACAAATGAGAATGTAATTAAGAAAATACTACAACGTGCAGAAATTGATAGACTAACGCTTACTATTAAGGACAAAGAAGAAACTAAATATTTTTTGACATGGGACTTATTTTATCAATGGTTAGACAATAAAAACAGAAGTTAAAAAGACATAAAAAGGATAAATGTTAAAATAAAAAGTATGTTAAAATGGACAAGCGAAATATTATTGTTATTACAGTATTAATGTTATTGTAATCACTCTGATTATGATCACCTAAAAACAATTATACCCAGACAACACACTGTTTGCTTGAAATGGAATTTTTATATATTACATTAATAAAATAAATTTAAAAAAATTAAAAAGAAATATCAATGTCCTTGGATTAAGCAGGCATAATCTATGTGGGACAAGTAGTCCTGAAGATAAATAGGCCCTGAGTCACATGAGATTTTTAAGATCTATGATAACCAACTGCTTGAATTGCATTTGGAAGTGTATTGAATTGTAGCTACTTGCAATAACTATATTATAGAAGTATGCAGAGAAATTTCAAGGGCAGCCCCATGTAAAATGAATTATAATTATTCATAAGAAAAAATACAAGATCATAAGTGACCATTTTGTTCTGGGTAAGGCTACAAGACTGACCTAATCTTCAAAACTACCCTAAACTATTTTAGTTTTCTCTTTCCCAGAATTCATTACTTGTACCTTCTTGCCTATCACTACTGTCATCCTACCCTTGATCTCTCTTTGTCTTTGCTAATTACACCCGCACTCATAATCATCCAGTCACCAATTAGTCAACATTTCAACTATATGCTCTCAAATGCTGTAAATGTTAGCCTTTCCAGGAGCAGACTAGCTTTCTTTTACTCTATTTCCCCTTACCTCCCTTCATATCTTTACTCATTGGGAGAAAATTCCTTCACCTTTTCCTTCTTACAGCTTCTCATTTATGAAATGACAATTCACTTCTCTTCTTTTTATGTAGTTGGTGGCTCACTCTTCTCTCAATTCACTCACAATTCCATATTGGGCAATACAGTTGGTATTCCTCCTTCAGTTGTATTGACTCATTCTTCTCCATAGCGTGCATGACTGGCAATTCCACCTGGCAATTTCAAGTTTTTCTACCCTGTTTTGCCACACACCACCCAAATCTCTCTTTCCTCTTAACTTCCTTTACATCTTTTCAAAGAAAACTTTAATGTCTTCTCTTCTCCCACCTTTTGCATATTTGGATCCAAACAATGTGATTCCCTAACTCTCTAAGTCATTTTGGCTGCATATTTTACTGAGTACCATTGGAGATCAAAAGAGGATTTTGTTCAGCTAGATCCTGCGAGATGAACTTAATGCCAGGGAATCAGTTTCTTGGAGCAACAATCTCTTTTTCAAGCATGGATAACAAACTTCTATCTAACCCACATTTTAGATTGCTTTTGGCAAAATGATGAAACCCTTCATTGTGCACTTAAAGCACTCCTTTGCAGAAAATATGCTGACTTTCTGTGCAAAGCTGAGATGCCTATCTTCACAAAGTGTAGGTTTTGAGAAGATCTTCCACCATTAAGTTGGTTTTCTTCCTACTCAGTTGCTGCTTCAGAAGAAACTTTGCAACACCTGCAGGGTGGGAAGATTTCCAATGAAACTTCAGCTCATCTCGTCATTTTCTGTCCTACTGGATTTCTTACTTTCCATTGTAACAAGTGACAATCACATTTTTAAATCATTTTCTCATCCTTCCTGGGTAGATTCAAGAGATTACTTTGCAATTCCAATGCATTTTCCCTTTTCCACTTACTACAAAATAAAAACCACACACAACAACAAAATTTTCCAGGTGTTAGATGGAGCAATGATTTATTAAATACCACTAATCAGCCAAAGATGACCAGAAAGACTGCTGGCTAAATTCCAGGATATAATGGTAAATAGATCAGTGGATCACTGAATGTGAACCCTAATTACTAGTGAGTAACTCAGGATAGAGCTAGAGACTGAGCTAGAGCTAAAAGCAGAGACACAGACAAAGACAGAACTAGAGAGGGAGACAGAGATGAAGATTGTGAGAAAGATAAACGTACAGGCAGAGATATCCTTCCAAATTTAAAAAGTTTATCATTCTAAATAGTTCAATATTAGTTTCTTTTGCTTATTAGTTTATTTTATAGGCAAGAACAGAAGCTAAAGAAGATGAGTCCCATGGGTTACTCAAATAAAAAACAAAGGCTGCTAAATAGAAGACAGATGTTTCAGATTTAGAACCAGAGGGAAGTAGCTTAGGTAGCTGATAGAATATGGGACTGTTTCAGAGGTGGTATTCAGCAGGTTCTGACAGTTCTGGAGCACCAGTAGCAGAAATTTTGAGTTGTTCGGAGATCTGGCAAATCCCACCTCTGACTGGAGATTTTACCATATTCTTCCCCTGCTACACCCACCAAGCCATGCCCACAGAACCTGTAGTAAAAAAAAAAAATAGAATCCCACCACTGGGCTGTTTGCATTTTCCAGATGTTAAAGGTATTTATCACATGCATCCAGTCTTATCTATCCTGCTATTTTTGCAAATGCTATCCCATCTCCAGGACTGGATTAAGGTTGAACATCCAGTTCAGTTTGATTACTTCTGTTTAGAAATTACAAATTAACTAGTCCTGAAAGCTAGTCATACTTTGCTATTCTGAGTACATAATCATAAGGAATAGCTTTCACTTCCTTTTTTATTTCCTTATTTACAGTCATCTTAGTACATTTACAACAAATTTTAGGTCTGAATAGTCACTGAGAAATATTTCCATTGGATTATGACACAGAAAATGCAGAATTATGTTTTATAACCATTTTTTCCCCTTGGAATTTTTGGAGTGCAATGAGGACAAACCAAAATATTTTAGAATAGATGTTCTGGAAACTTTTATAGCAGTCTAGAAATATAGCAATTAAAAATTAGAGGTAGGCAGTTCATATATTATAATCATGTGAATTAGCTCATCACATAGTTAGGATAATTTCCTCTAGTCTTGTTCAAAAGTGGTGAAACCCCCCAAAATGATCCTTCATGAAATAAAAAATATTATGCCATTATTGGCTTACTACTTGTAGCAGCTGCAGTTCTGGATTTTAAACTTACTGTCAGCCTCAGGACTTGTCAACCCACTCCTTGTTGCTTTGCACAGAAATTAAGTTATTCAAATTATGTCTGGGAAATACTCTGAGTCACTGTGTTTTGAAGAAAAGTAACTTTTATAATTATTTTAATAGCAGTTTAAAGACTGCAGATGTTCTTTTTATTTAAAGTGAAAATATATTCTCTCTGTAATTTTTACATGTTTACATTCTGTTTTTCAGGAAAAAAAGTACAATTTGCACGTAAAAGTGAATGACTGGTAAGAAGCATCAATAATTAATATTGCTGTTACTTTTCATATCTGGGCTGCCAGATAACTGTTGGAGTTAAAGACAAAACAAAAATGGGGTTAGTAGTAATTGAGTAGAAATTTCTGGGAAAGTAGACCATCAAATAAGATATAGTTAAATACAACATAATCAGATAACTTTTAGCACTGTATAGAAGAATTAAAAAAAACTAATACAATAAATAATTGGTAAAATTGTGCACATAATAAGAAGGTTTATCTACCATTAAAGTGAGATTTTTTAAAAAACAAATTACTTCTCAGGTGCTGAACCACCAACATATACCAAACAAATCAAATAAAGAAACAAACATTCAAATTGAAAATAGCATATTTTAAATTTCCAAACATTGCTGAAATCTTTAAAACCCCAAGAGAACAAAAAAGAAAGAAAAACCATCCAGCTCAACTGAAAAGTAATTTCAGAGTCATGTTAAAACAAAAATAAGTACGCATTTTATTTTATGAATACCTAATACCTTCAGAGCTTAAGAATGATTCAATGTTAAATCTTCATAAAAAATTGTATAGCCATGAAGAGGACCTTATCCAAGGTTAATGATATCAGGAGAGAGACTTTGGGGAGGAGAAACATTTCCCACAGAACCCCACTTTCCTCTTTACTCTTTGGGCTACTTCGTATGAAGAAAGGACACATAAAATCTTCTTCCTTGCCAAACGAGATAGGAAGCTCCATGTGTGGACTTTCTTGCATGCAACTTTTTTAGGGTGGATAAAAGAGAAGAAAGTTTCACGCAGGGGGAAATGTAGCAACTGGATGCAGAAATTTATGCACCACATCCAGCCCCCTCTCCCGACACTTCCTTTAGGCGATACTAATATCAAATATTATTTATTAATGTGTGCCACCATTAATGAATGTTACTAAAATCAAATAATAAATTATGAAGCATTCACTATAAGGTTAGCACCATGGAGTCTTAGTTCACATGTATCTTAGATGTAGGGCAATACAATTCTTTCTACTTGACTCCATTTTGAAAAGTTTGTGAAGAGGGAATTCACTTTTCATTACAGGAGGCCATTTTGCCATTCTTCTTAAGGTACCTTTTATGATGTCTATATCTCAGTGCTGTGTAAAAGTATTTTTGAGATGTGCAATGTATTGTGTGGAGTACTTGAGCAGAAAACAGCTATTTCATAGACTGTGACAGTGATCAGTCACTTTAAATCATCTCTTGTTTTTTTACATTTTTGTGTGATCATTGTATATTGAGATAAAGTTTCTAAGCTATTTTTTTTTATGTCTTAGTAATTGTTCCTGCCCAGGAGACTTAGATGTTCGCTTGGGGTATGATCTGTGTTCACAAGAGCAAGAGTTCTTGTGTAAGCGAAAAAGAATAGTTGCTCAAGCTTTGAAGCAGGTTCTCCAGCTAGATTATGATTTGCAAGATCACGAGGTATGTGGGCTGCTAACAGATGTTTCTTAACATTAAAGAAAATCAATTTATTCTATTTCCGATAAGCTTTCCCCCAGTCATTACCTGTTTGCTTATCAGTTTTGGATTATCTTTTTTATCATTTTTTCTGAATTGTTTAGTTTACTACTGCAAACTGAGTTTTTAAATAAAAAATGGGATATAAACATATTTCCAATAATTAAACAATACACTTTCTTTGAATGTATTTTTACTGTTATTTGAAGGAGCAAGTTATCAAGAACTGACAGTGTTTTTGGTGTTATAAAAAACTTGATTTCCCTTTTTTCAAGTGACTGAAAGCCAGGGATATATACATCTTCTTTAGATATTCAAGTGTTTCTCAAACTTGGTAACTTTAAGATTATCTGGACTTCAATACCCAGAATTCCCTAGCCAGCATGTCTTAAAACTGCCAAGTTTGAGAAATCTGAGGTAGAACATATGAAGGAACACTTAGGTAAGTGCAAGTCTAACCCTTGTCCTCCAAATATCACACATTTATTATCCAGGTTCTATTTTGTGCTTATTTTTTTATTTGCCATGTCCTTGTTTTACCCAGGTTCCTGTGGTGGCAATCATGACAACTGGAGGTGGGACAAGGTCATACACAACAACATTTGGCTCTATGAGAGCACTCAAAAAGCTGAATCTTATGGACTGTGTAACATACATGTCTGGCTTGTCTGGAACTTCATGGCAAGTGAAAATTCATGATAGATTGTTGGGAATAATTTAATACAAGAAAAGTAAAGTGGTAATAATTCTAAAACAGCTGTGCATTTAAACAAGTCTATAGTAATGTTATGTAGACATTATATTCATGTCACCTTATCAATTATGATATTGATATTTATTTTTATTTTTCTCACTTTTATTTTTCTCCTATGCTTTTATTATATAGTGTGTACAACAACTTCCAATCTCTTTGGCACCTTTATTTCTATAAGGGCATTCAAAACATTTATTAATACATCAAATCACTTCATCTGCATTTTTCAAATAGATGCACATACACAACTACTCTATAAATGCTAGCATGCTAAATGTTTTGTATCTTCATGTTCTGTATCTTTTTAGAATGGCCAATGCACATTTTCCTCTATGTAGCAATAGCAATAGCATTAGACTTATATACCGTCTCATAGTGCTTTATAGAAATCTCGGAGCAGTTTGCAATTGTTAGCATATTGGTCCTAATAATCTGGGTCCTCATTTTTACCAACCTCAGAAGGATGGAAGGCAGAGTCAAATTTGAACCAGTGAGGATCGAACTCCAGACTGTGAGCAGAGATTTGCCTACAATACTACATTCTAGCATTATGCCACCATGGCATGGTAAAATATTACATTTGGTTTCAGAAGCGCTCTTATACATAATATATGAAACATGCTTTAAATAAAATGAACATACTTCCTTGGTGGTGTTCCACAGTACAACTTTTCCAAAACTGAGAAAGTGGTGTGGCTAGGAACTTCCTGCTAGCTTTTGCTGGTTGGTCAGTGCTAGACTAGGACCAGTCATTCATGGCTTTGACTTTTATAGTAAACTTCTGAAATCCTGTGGATCACTTCAAAAATGAATTGGAAAAGAAAGCTCAAAATATGATGATCAGTCTCATACGTGGTACCCTCAAAATCTGGCACCGAATTGTTTAAAATCAGACAACTCCTTCGTTAACTCATCCAGCAATTGTTTATAGTTAGAAGCACTGTTCTTCACTCTGTCAATACACATGGAAATAAGAGGCTTTCTCAATAATCTTTTTAAAGATCTCTTTTTAAAAATCTTTGATTTTTAATCAAATGTGGATGTTTTTGTGTTTATATATAGTTAAAACCAAATTTGTATTTTTATACTGGTCATTTTCATCTTATTAGAAAAGCACTAGTAGCATCATAGAGAGCAATTTGCAAGTCTGAAAAATGTGTTATATTATTGCTGGCTTGTTTAGAACTATTTAAATTTATAAGGAGCTAGGCCAATCCTCCAGCTGAAATGAAACATTTAGTGTAGGAAACCAAATTAAAAATTTCAATCAGATTTTCACTGAATTTATTCAGTGAAAGGGACTCTGTTTCTTCTGCTGAGTTGCTCATACCAATGGAAAGTTATTTTCCTAATACCTAGTCAAATCTATAAAAGCAAATTGTAGTTTGTTGGCATAAACTTAATGAGAATTTGACTGCAGAAATACTGCAGAGAAATTAGGAATATACTGCTGCCTAGTCTCAGAATATCATTTTATACACATTTATAAGTACTTTTATTTTTTTGGTATATTTCTCATTGATTGCATTGTGTCTTTTCAGGGCCATGGCACATCTCTACAGGGATGCTTACTGGTCCCAGAACGATCTACATGAAAAAATACAGGAGGCTAAGAAACAAGTGACTAAAAGCAAGTTGGAAATGTTCACTGCGAACCGTATGAAATACTACTATCAACAGTTGAATCAAAGGAAACAGGAGGGCTACCCGATAACTTTTATAGATCTCTGGGGACTCATCATAGAGTATTTGTTAAATGATGGGGTATAGTCTGATATATTATTTTTTACTTCCTAAGAATTATGAATACCTGTTATACAAATATAAAAAGTAATGTTGCGATAATTCACTAATTAGAACACCAATTGCTAGTTTATCAAATACCACTATTTGCTAAACATTGGAAGTAAATATTATGTTACATTAATAGTAAAAACATTAATTTGAGTTGCAGGTACCCAAGGTGGTATCAAGCAAGTATGCCATTCTTACTCTCCTGAGTAAAAAAAAAAAAACTTTATTCATTTCATCTTCTGTTTCACCCATTCATGTTCAATTATTATATTTAGTTTTATTCTATACTGGGTTGATTTGGTAACTTTAATATTAAGATGATTTTCCACTTGTATTTATGTATTTTTGGTTGTTACATTACGTACCTATTCCATAACTTTTCATTTTTTTCTCCTTTACAATTAGAAAGATAATCACAGGCTTTCAGAGCAGAAAGAATCTTTGATAAATGGACAAAACCCCTTGCCCATCTACGTTACTATTAACATCAAGGACAAGTATAGCACTCAAGACTTCAAAGGTGACTGATAACACTAAAGATAAAGATTGCTTTTTATTATTATTATAACAAAATGAATTTTGCTTTTAGATATATTTGGAGCCACAGAATATGAATGACAGGATTACATCTTCTGGTATTAGCATAGATGGCAGTCTCTAACCAACCTTGAATGATCTCCAAGTAGCTAAGCAAAATCAAGCTTGGTTAAAATTTGAATTGTAGACTAGGTGGCAAAATAAAAGAAATCCCAGAAGGAGGCAATGGTAAACCACTTCAATTTTATTGCCAATGAAGTTACACCCATATTCCATGAAGTCACTAGGAGGCAAGCTTGAGTTTAAGAAAATATTTATATGAGGGTAGAGTATGTTTCTTAAAATCTACCTCCTATAGAAATCTGACCTCTCAACTGGCTGCCACAGTTTTGCCAATATTAACATCCACCCATCCATCCATTTATGAAATATAGATAATCCTATCTCTCATATACATTTGTAATGAAGCTGATTTGATGGGATGAACTGCAGTGTTCATTTTAGGTGAGTAATCTAAAAATAAAGGCTGGAAATCCAACAATTAATTCCACTTATTTGAAGATGGATTCTATTGAACTGTGGTTGCATTTTACTGATATATATTTAGAAGTTATAATCAAAATGGTGGGCTTGTTCCTATTTTTTCCTACATTATTACTATTATCAGTATTATGTCAGACTTCGCAATTGCTTGAGCAAGTCCTTTCAATTTTCTTGGAAAGATTTTCAGATACAGTTTGCCATTACCTTGTTTTAGGGCTGGGAAAGAGTAATTGGCCAAGGTCAACCACCTAGCTTTGTGCCTAAGGAGGGCCTAGAACTCATAGTCTTTTGGTTTCAAGCTTTAACCATTAAACCAAACTGGTTTTTTCTCAACATATTCTTAAGTAATTGGGCATATCATTTCAGTTATTTCTGGCTGCCATCCTTTGTGACAAAGCATTAAAGCAGCAAAGATTTTTTAAAAAAATATTTTGTATATTTGCATTTCAGAAAGGTATGGTTCCACTGATTAAAAAAGAAGCAAACAAATAAACAAAAAATCTCATGAGCGTATTTCAGCCTTGGCTTTCCTAAGCAAATAAATATACTTCATATTGTCATAAATAGTAAGGTCCTTCATTTAACTGTTTGTCTGTACATGTATGCAGGGATAAAATAGAAAGAAAGAGCCCTTTCATTGGAAATCTGGGTTTAAAAAAATCTGGGTTCAACAAGAAATACGCTTTTGTTACTGAGAACCAAGAAAAAATTCAAAACCCAAGGTGGTTAACTTTTCATTATTTTGTTTTATTTTTCTTTTAATTTGTTCAATTTATTATAATCCAAGTGGCTATAGGCAACAAACAACTTATTAAAGCAATGCACTTCAAATTTATTTAAAATTTAAATACATTTCAATGTAAACTTAAATACATTTTAATTTAAACTTTAATTTAAACACAAGGCAGCTGATTTTCTCTCTAATTATGTCTATAATAATTCTGTAAAATAGATTGGTTGACTACCAGTCTATGGTTGGGATAGAATGGTTAGAGGATGACAGATCCAAATTAAGCAAGCAAGCTTCAATTGTTTAGCACAATAGTTAACCAAAGCATCCTATTTACATTCTAATTCCAGTAACATTGTTTTCTGTGTATATACTGTTTATAGTTCTGGAAATTTCCCATAGGACTTTACATTTGTCTTCACCTACAACTGTTTGGGTGCAGTAAATGAAGCAAAATGATTCAGGATGGTGATCAATAAAAATGTTTGTATGGCCAGTAGAAGGATAATTTTAGGTTTCTCTACCCAAATGTCATCCCTCTTTGCACAATGGAAATTATTTTTGCTTTGCAGGTTTGTTTACACTTTTTACAATTAGGACTGCTCAGGTATTATTTTTTCCTTATTTTTTCCCCAGAATGGCTAGAATTTACACCCTATGAGGTGGGATTTCTGAAGTATGGAGCATTTGTGCATCCTGAGGACTTTGGAAGTGAATTTTTCATGGGCCACCTGATAAAGAAGCTTCCAGAAACCCGGTTGTGCTATCTTCATGGTGATGTGATCAATTATCTAATAGAATGTCAAAGTATTATTATTCAGCACCTCATGGGTGGGCCTCTGATCTGATTCTTGATTTAAGGACAGTCAACACAAGTCTTGCAGATGTTATAGAATTCCAACCTCCATTAGGCCTAGCTAGTCAATGGTAAGGGATGAGGAGAGTTGGAAGACCACTCATTATTACTCTTGGCTGTTCAAAGATAATTAACAAGAACCTATCAGTTTTTTTGTTTAGACCTTGGACAAAATAAATTAATTATCAGAGTTGCCTTGAATGTCAAGATGGGCAGCAAATATATTTGAAAGGGGCGGGGAAAGAATAATAGACTTCTGGCTTTATTCTGAAGCCAAATAACATTCAACCAAATCACATAAGCTTCCAAAAGAAAATACAGGCTGAGAACGTAACCATGATAATGAAGAAATGATAATGAAGAAACATTTATTTATTTGTGATGATATGAGTATGAGTGTCCCAGCTTTCTGCATGTGAATATATATCCAAACCTAGCACATAAAATATTCATGAGTATGAGTGTCCTTCTATTTCCATTCAGAACACACTAAGGTAGTAAATATTTCATTAAATATTTGCAGTAGCCTCCAGCTTGATCACTTCCTTCTATTTGCAATTGTTTCCAAATCTTTAAGTGCCCATTTTCACATAGGCATTCCAAACAGAGATTTAGACAAGCCTCTGTTATGGAGAAATCAAGAATGAGGAACTAGGGAAGACCCAGATTCAAGTCCAGGCTCAGTTGGGAAAGACTACTTAGTGACTTTAGATTTATCACTGTCTTTGGGGCTGATGTTATGAGTGAAGAATGGAGAGGTGGCTTATACATAATGCTTTGGGTTCTTAGAAAAAAAGAAACAAAACTAAAACTAACACATGAAGGGAAATCATCTGGGTCAGATGAATGACAGGACAATTCTCAAATGAACTGTTTTAGGTTGCCAGTAAAGATATCATTCTCCTCCCCCATAGGTATGTGGAGTAGCATATTTTCACTCAACTTGTTGTATATTTGGAATAGAGTTAACAGTTCAGAAGAATTCTGGCATCAATGGACTCAAGACAAATTTATAGATATTGGTGAGTATCTTTCTTGACAATCATTTAGTGTTTTATCTTATGATTTTTAACTCTTGATGAATGTATCTTTTCTTTTATGTATATTGAGAGCATGTGCACCAAGACAAATTCCTTGTCACACTTGGCCAATAAAGAATTCTACTCTACTCTACTCTACTCTACTCTACTCTACTCTACTCTACTCTACTCTACTCTACTCTACTCTACTCTACTCTACTCTACTCTACTCTATTCTATTCTTCTTGCTTCTGCTTTGTCGGTTTTTCCACTATTAAACCAATATAGGTGGGACAAAAACCTGACAAGATTTTATAGTTGATGTGGGGCTTGATTGGTTTAGGCTATGTAGACTAAGCCATTGTGATTTGTAAAATATGGTTTGGTGTGTTTCAGGAAGGAGCTGCAGAAGCCACTGTGATTTTATTCAGTAAATCATTGCAACATAAATCACAGCTTAGCAGCATGTGTGAATCTATTCTACATTCAGTCCACAAATGGGTTGTTTTGAGGATATTTTCCTTTAAATGATTTCAATAAACACAAGCCTACCTTAGCAAAAGACACTGGTACTGTAGCCTTAAAAGAGAAATGAACCTCATGAGAAATATAACCCTAATATCAGGACAGCCATACTGCTATTAATCTTTAGATAGAAATGTAAAATGTAAAGTTAGAGATGGATCAGAAATGATGGCTGCATGCTTGCTCATGAAACCCAAGATCAGTTGCATGGTCAGAAGGGATCAAACTGGACAAGATGGTGGACATAAAATCACAGTACAAGACCCATTCATTGTGCATGTGCTTTCAATGCCAATGCATGTAGACAAGGGCTAGGGCTCAGCTCGTGATATTACATTTGCCTTCAAATTCATTTTGAGATCTAGCCACAGATGTCATTAATAAAAGTGAATATTTGTGTCCCAGGATAATGTTGCAGGATCCAATCTGGGTCAGTTACCGGGACCAGAGGTTTAGTTATCCGAGCTTTTAGACTCATGATAGAGTCCATCCTCAGGGAACTTCCCTCTAGCAGGGAACTTCTCTCCAGGAGAGTGCAGATTGCTAGAGAGAAGTTCCCTGAAGATGGACTCCAGCATGAGACCTAAAGCTCTGATGTCTAAACTTCTGGTCCTGGTGATGATCCATTGTACACACATGCACAATGAGTGGGTCTTATACTGGGAATGTTTTGTTGCAATCTTGAAACAATTTATTTCAAAACACTTCAGGTTTTGTTTAAACATATATTTATTTTATATATTTTTGCCCAAATCCATTGGTCCAAATAAGTGATTTAGGGTAGGGGTCTCCAACCTTGGCAATGTTGGTTCAGGAATTCTGGGAGCTGAAGTCCATAAGTCATATAGTCACCAAAATTGGAGATCCCTGCCTTTGGGTGAAATAATATTTAAAGAAGTGACTTCTGATCTTTGAACCAAGTACAGATAAATTAAGAGTTCCTCACTCCCTGTGAGTTTACATACATGATTTACTTATTCCCAATGTGTCCTCTCCTCCTTACGCATTCATAGATACAAAAATCATTGCCATTTCTGTCCAAACATCCACAAAAAGTCTCTAAAGAGTTTCCAGAACTTTATAAAACATTCCATATTTTAACCCTGATCAAATAAGCCAACTTTAAATCAATTTCTTTTGCTTCTAACAAGATTAATCTCTAGTTCATCAAGTGGTCATCATAGAATTGAATCTGTATACAGACTTTCCTTCTCCCATCTTATTTAAAAAAAAATTAAAAATCTACCAATAAGTACTTGCCTGGGTCTGTTTTCATTTCTTGATTAGTCTTCAACTCTTTTGAAAAGGTAGTACAGGTCTGAATTGGGAAAAATACCTTTCTTATCCTTTGTGCTTTGTTGCAGATGAAGACCCACACTTACCTACAAAACCTTATGAGCTAAAAAGCCGCATGTTTGTCCCACCTGGATATCTAGCCACGAAACTTCGTGGGGTTTTAACAGATCGCCTAGCTGTTGCACAGTATCAAAATTTTCTGAAGGGTTTCCAGATGCATGACTGCTACATAGAGAATACACATTTTCATAGATGGAAAGGTGAACAGCACATATGATTTGTAACTATCATTAACATGGTGTTAGGATTAGACTTTTAAAATGTATTTTTACATGACTGCATTTGGGTTTAAAATGTTAGGCTGAAGGTATACACTGTCAAGTTTGGGTCCAAATTTGGGTTCAAAATGCATGTCAAGGGCATATTCTTCCCAGATTAAAAACTGTTAGTATGATTTTTGTATGATTATTTTGTATATTAACTCCCTTCCACTGCATTAAGCAAAGTAACTATTGAGTAGCAAATTTTAAAAAGACTTTGGGACCACACCAAAAACTTTGTTGGAATACATAATAATATTACAATGTTGTATATCATTTATATATGCTACTTTAGGCTATGATCCAGAAGTGGAGGTCTAGAGTTGCCTCACAGTGAGATGGGAAACAAACATAATAAATAATAATAAGGTTTAAAAATTTAATGGTTTCCCAGAACCACTCATGATTGACTCAAGAGGTCAGTGTTCATCTCTGATTCTCAGCATCGGGAGCATTTTTTATGAAATGCTTCCATAATCATGTGGCCAGGATGAAAATATAGAATGTGATAAGCTTTTCTGCTACAGCGGTACCTATTTATCTACCCACATTTGCATGTTTTCAATCTGCTTGGTTGGCCGGAGGTGAGGCAAGCAATGGGACCTCACTCAGTTGGCCTGCATTTGGGTGTTGCACCTGGGATGTCAACTTTCTAGCTGACATCATCTTAACCATCAGACAAAGATTTCAGAAAAAAAAGAAACAAGTCCAGTTACCATTAGAACATACAAATATACATTCAGAATCTTAATAATTATTGATTTTATATAAACATTGAGTTCTATTGGCCTCCAATAAATACATACATTTTAAAAGCAGTGCTGTTTTTCCTTACACCAAGCTATATATACTTCAACTACCATTTATTGATATGCAATACTTATTTTACCCAATATTAGTAAAATTAATATAAACAGACAATTTACACACTGCACAATTTCTAGAATAATTTCTGGATTTCCTTATAACTCATGGTCTGGGATTGTTGAATTTAAAATTTAAATTTCAGAATTAAATAGACATAACATTGCTGGGAGGAGCACAGAGTAAATCATAAGCTATATTTTGGTAGACTCAAAGGATGAGTAAAACTCCTCAAAGAACTTTGAATTTAATGCAATTAAATCAGATTGTTTCCAGATGTTAAAGCAATGTGTTTCCTTTCCAGCTACTACATTGGATTGTTGTCCCAATCAGCTAACAGAATATGATGATCACCTTGGCCTGGTGGATGCTGGATTTTTCATCAATACAAGTTGCCCACCACTCTTAAGGCTAGAGAGGAAAGTGGATGTCATCCTGCATTTGAGCTACAGTGCAGGTTCACAAACATTGGTAATAAATTTTATTTATTGCTTGATTTCTTAAGTGTGCTATATATGGCAGAAGCTATACAATGCATTTAATAGATATAACAATCTCAATGAAATTTGTCCACACGTGTTATATTTTTAATAGTAAAAGAAAAGATTGAGGACATACCTGAAAATATACCATATTTATGCAATTTTATGTTTGTGTGTTTTGAAAGAATTTCCATAAAACTCAATGAGTCTGCTTTCAAATGAGAGCAGGATTACACTTTTAAAAGATGAAAACTGGACAAAAAAGAGAGTAAATATTAGCCCTTTCAGTAAGGGGTGTCCATAAGAGGAGAGAAGTAGCCACAGTTAGAGTCCTGCTCCTTTTTTTTACATATATTACATGTGAGGCACATATAAACAAGGACAAAGGCTTTGATTGCACAATCACAATCTGTGTCACAGTCACAGTCATAGCTACCAACCTAGACATTCCTGCTGCCAGTCATGAAAAAACAATCTCCTTAACTGCTATTAGTTGCTTCTCTCTGCTTCTAGTACTATATTATTTATTAATTTATCTCATTTCTCAAATTATACTTCCTCCTGAGGTGAGGGTGGACCCAGCCTGGCAGCCTCTGCAAAACCCTGAAAACATTACTTTGAGAATTAATTTGGGGATCACATGATGGCATGGAGCCTACTAAAATTAACTCTCTGGACCCTCTGTGAGGTTGCTAGCATTTTGTATATCTATATTCAAATTGATTTCAAATTTATCCAGATTGACTAGTTCTTCTGTTACTTTCTTAATAGTCCATTTACCCATCATTTCTAAAAACTCAAAATTTTCCACAAACTTCCATCAGAAAACCCACTATTTCCATTCTTTTTTAACCCCATCCTCAACCTCCCTCTAGTATCCAACTTTAAATTCCAGTATCTTGTTTTGACTAAAGAAAGTCCAAATAATTATAATTTCCCACTGGAGGAATATTTCCCATAGTTTAAAATTACAATTCCAAGTCTGTCTGAGCCCTTAATCTATTGTTAACTTTCTAGAATCCATATTCTAAATACTCTTTTGTTGTTAAAATAAAAAAAAGTAATACCTCTCACAAACTTTTAAAATAATATTTAAAAATCATTTATCTAAAGAGAAGGCAACTCACCCAGTCAACACTCTATAACTTGGCATTCCAAAGGGAGTTAATCCTCCTAAAGCAACAAAAATAAAAGCAAGCCCAAAGTGGTGAAGAAGTGAGGCTTGGTCAAGCTTTAGGTCCTTAAAAGTGGCTGGGTTCATGATTATGAGCAGAAATGGATCCTTCCACAGCTCTGAGATTCTCTGCTCATAAAGTGTCATTGTCTATAGGAGTCATTGTCTATAGGAGGCAGTATTGATCTCAATCATATGGCCAGCATGATATCACGGAGCGCTGTTACTTTCCCACCAAAGTAGTGCCTATTTATCTGCTCACATTTGCATGCTTTCAAACTGCGAGATTGGCAGGAGCTGGGGCGAGGATGAGAGCTCATTCCACCTTGAGTGTCAAATTTAGGCTGCCAGCTTTCCAGCCAACAATCAATCAAATGTTTATTGTCAATGCCCAACATGTCTCCAATGAAATTGAAATGAGCCTCCTTGGTGCTGGCCCTGCAAGCCTATCATAGAATTCACTGACACCATACTCTCATATATCAAAAAGTGCATGGATAATGTAACAGTGGACAAGTGCATCAGAGTCTTCAGGAGTTGCAAACCCTGGATGTCAGCAGAGATACAGACACTTCTGAGAGTTTGGAATTCTGCCTTTAAGGCAAGTGACAGATATAAATCGAATGAGGCCAGGGCAAATCTACAGAGAGGCATCAATACAGCTAAACAAAAATATAAATAAAAGGATGAGAAGTGGGGAACCATCTAGCAGACAACAACCCGAGGCAGGTGTGGCAGGGACTGCATCATCTAACCTACTATAAGGGCAATATGATGAAAACAGTCAACTCTGATGCCTCATTGGTAGACGAGTTGAACACCTTCTTCACCCACAATGAGGTCAAGAGATCTGACCCTGTAGCTCCAGCCACCGGCCCTCCAACTCCCAGCCACTCACCTTGCATGAACACCAAGTGAGGGTTGTACTGAACAAGCCTAGTGTCTTAACAGTTGAGCCATTATGATGCCCTGATCATAAAGTGATCACAAAAAATTCAAAACCTGTGGTTCACTCACAAGAAGCAGCTGTGCAGAGTAGACAAGGGCAAGCTCAAAGATTTCTCCTTAATCCAGAAAGGATTTTGATCATAATCCCAATGTAACACCATCCCACTGCAAAAAGGAGCATCTAATTTGCCAAGCCTCTCAACCAGAAATTGTTTTAATATATTTTTGATTATTACTATATATACCATCCAGAGTATCTGTGTGAAGTGGGTAGCTATACAAATGTGATTAAACAAATAATAAAGAAGTAATATTTTTGTGTAACATATTTCAGCCTTAGGTTAAGCAACTGCCTGAAGTGCTTCAATTCCTAAAGCCCTGATCTCCAAATAGTAGCAACAAATTGGATTATGTGTTTAAATCTCTAAATCAAGATCAAAAACACAATATTAGAAAATAGGCCCATGCTTGAAGACAGGCTATTTCATTGCAAATTGTCACTTGTATACAAATGTAAGATTATTCAATCTATGTAAATCATAAAATCCTAAACTCAGATATTGTTGATTTTTATGATTGTATTGTATTGCTACAACTTTTACTTGTTGTCAGTTCTAATACTGAGAAGAGAAAGATTTCACCATGAACTTATTCTGTTGAATTTAATTTCTAATTCTTGGATTTGCAAACTCAAGTTAAACTTTAAACATGATTGATGTTTCATTGTAGTGCAATATAATAATATTCACAATTGTTTGCTTTCATTTCTCATAAAATCTCTTTTATTTTTATATGAGCATAGCCTCTAGAAGATGCTTGCAAGTACTACAAAGAACAAGGGATCCCATTTCCAAATGTTGTCTTAACAGATGAAGACAGGAAACACCTGAAAGAATGCTACTATTTCAATCAGTCAGAGAGATCTGGTTGCCCTATCTTGGTTTTCTTTCCATTAGTGAATGATACTTTCCAATATTATAGTGCACCTGGTAAGTTATTGGTATTAATCAGGCAACTGGCTTTGGTTTATTTGGTCATCATCATCAATATTAATTACCTTCCAGATAATCAGGAAAGAAGCTGCAATTCCTAACCCTGCAAAATTTATCACTGATTAGATTAGGGACATTGTGAAGTGAGGGAGGGGGACACATTTTCTGGTGCTCTTATTCTCATATCTTCTGATACACTTTGACTGGTATCTACCAATATCTCTCTCTTTACCTTTCTGGCACTGTGGTTCTATGTCTATGGACCAGTCAAATTCAAAAGCCAATAGACAGTGATAAAGGGAAGAGGGCATTATTGAATTTTCTTGTCTGAACTTGAAGCCCTCTCTTTTACCTCAGAAACACAAATCTGAAGAGGCTGAATTCTCCTGAAAAGCTGTATCTGATGCCATATGACAGCAGCCTTTATTTGGCAAAAATAAGATTGTGCCAATGGGTACAGGATCAAATGTGTACTCATTTATGTTAAGCTAGATAAGAGTTAAAGAATAAAGTCCAGATGCTAAAATCTTTTCATAAAATGTATTTTTTTCCTCCCAAAATAAGCCAATAGTAAAAATAACCTTCAATTTGTTGTTATTTATTCAAGGTGAGAGGCGCTCCGAAGCCGATATGGCTGGTGGCAACATTGACGTTTCCACTTGCAAAACCCCATATTCCACTTACTGCCTGAAATATTCAGATGAAGATTTTGACAAGCTTGTGAACCTAAGCGAATACAACATCCTGAATAACCAGCACCTGATTTGTCAAGCTTTGCATGCAGCGATAGAACGGAAGAGGCAGCACTGCTGCAAGAATTAAACTCCTTTCTATGTGTCATTATAAATGGATTATGGTTGTCTTTTTCTTCCCCTTCTCAAATTAATTATTTTCTACATTAGCAAAGCATTATTGTATTTTAAAGACAAACAAGTGTGTCATATAATGACACAGCATCACCCCAGCCCTGTGGACATTTTTGTCAATATGTCAGTGTTGTAGGTATGCCTCTTTAGATATTCAACTATAATCATGTTCATAAGTGTGAAATGCATTGTATATTTTGTCCTGACATCCACCTATCACACCATTTGAAATTTTGGTATGTTAAGTCTGAAAAGATAGACTTAAGATAGTTATTTGCATCAAGAATAACAGTGGAATGGGTGGTCAGGAGCACTCTGCTGCTCTATGCATATACAGAATGAAAAATGTTATGAACCTTGTTACAGTGCAATCCTAAGGCTTCCTCTGAATGAAAAAGTACAGGTTTTTTTTTTATTTTTTTAACAATATGAGCACCCAGTAATCAAACTGAAAGTTTGTGGTTGGTGGATAAAGCTGTCAGTTATGATAGTCTTTTTGTGAAAAGGAAAATCAGTTTAAGGCTAGCCAGAATAGTTTGCCTTGCCTGCAAAATAAATAAGTAACCTGTTGTTCCTTGTCCTGACTTCCAACTGTTCTCCTTTCATTCTGGCTTGATAAAAGAACCCATATGTACAAGCCCTGATTTAGCAGCATTTTAAAAGAGCAAGGTTTGTCACTGTCCTTTATTTCCACCAACACTTTTTTTTTTACTTTGGAGAAAAAGAAGAGAATGAAGGTGAGTGAATCTGCAGAGACAGGACAAGTCAGTTACTTAGTGGTTTGGCACCAGAACAGAGGTGCAATTGGCAACTGCTGACCAGATGATATTTCCCAAGGTTTGCAAATATTTAAACAGGCCTTGCTCTGCAATAAGCAGCCTATCTATGTATCATCCGTGTATGTGTATCTCTGGTTGCTGGAGTTGAAAATGACTTGATGACACACACAGGTAATAGTCAATTTATCATTACAACTGCAACCAGAATTTCCATTGCTAAGTAAGGTGGTTATTTATCGTGCCCAGTTCTACTATCTTTTTTCCCTCAGTAGCAAATCACTACAGTTAAGTGAATTATGTAGTCATTAAGTTAATCTGCTTCAGGATTCTTTTCTTTCCCTATCATATTAAATGAGTTGATGGATAAACTTAGTTTGGCTCTTCTGCTATGTCCTGTCTGACATAGGTGATACGTTGGTAGAATATGTTATTGTGAGTGTTCTGTATAACTTGGAAGGTTCCAAGTAGTCAATTCTGATTGGCCAAAAGCCCAGTAGTGGATTGGTTCAAAAGGAACCAATCCAAGAAGCTGTTCAAAGGCAGCAAGATTAAATTAATGTGATTGACTACAAGCCGGCAGGCAAGCCTCTATATAAAGGGCTGCTGCGGCTTGAGTCAATGTTCCATTACTGTTGCTGTTAACCGAATAAAGAGTTGTTAGTTGGAACCTGGTCTCACGCGCTTCTTTCCGGACGGAATACTGGCGACGAAGGTGGGATCGTCCTGAAGTGGAGACCGAGCACGCGGCGAGAGAAAAAAAAAACAACAGGCTAGACGAGATAGCTGGAAATAACGCACTGCCTGCACCATTTAACCACAATGAGGAAGATTGGGAGTCTTATATTGATCGCTTCCTGATGTTTCTGGAGAGCAATGAAATGGAAGACATTCCCGATCAGTGAAAGAGGGCTGTCTTCCTAACACATTGTGGGCCAGCCATATTTAAGATGGCAAAGGCATTGGCGAAGGAAGCCCAGAGACGTGAAAACAAATGACCTGGTTAGCTTACCGAATGCTGAAAGCTCACGTACGCGCGGTTTGTCTTCGACTATCAGAGACATGAATTCGATGAAGGAGACAGAGGGTAAGACGAAACGCATTGCGTGATTTTTGTGGCATGCACTGCGCCAAGTTGAGGAGCCTCTGAATTGCCAGAATATGGACGGAGGAATGCAAGATCGTGTTGTGCTGAGGTCTTAAGGACTCTAACCCTACAAGCAAGACTCTTAAACAGAACCTTTAACCGTAATGGGTAGCAGAGGCAATCGCGGAAGGCAACTGCCGCAGACCAGCAAAGAATCAGCGGCCAACGTGAAGATGGATGACGCCAGTGCTGACACGATGGCCTCTCACAAAGGTGAAAGAACTCCGGTGGAGTGAAGGAAGCAAAGCTGTACAACCACAGCACCACAAAGAGCTCGGACGAAATCATCAGAACACTGACAAGATGACGTGAAGGTCCACCACCTTTATGCAAACCAAAAAAGGCAATGAAGAGAAAGAAAAATTGGCAGGAATTGCGCTGGGTGCGGTGGAAGACACTCCGAGCCGGAGTGCAGTGGTTCCTTGATGCATCTGTCGGGCTTGGCAAAAGAGGGGACAATATTGAAAGAGTCCTGACGAAATCTGAAGAAACGAGCTCCCCTGAGCGAAAGCGGGTAATTTCCTACAAGTAACTTGCGTCGAGGCAAGCCCAACAAACAGAAATGGGGAGCACAGGCAAGGGAATCAGCAACCAAGAAACACCCACATCAGACTGTCACTGATAGGAAAGCGCACAGACGGAAAGTGGGAAAAAGTCGTCAGAATTGGTGTGTCCATGTGAAGGAAGCCCCTTTGAGTATTGGAGGTCGACTCAGAATGCTTTTCTGTCGATGGTGGTCATGGACACAATTAGAACGTCTGATTTCAAACATCAGACAAAACGAACTCAGAAAAACAACAAAATAACTCTGCAAAGATTGACAGGGAAAATAGGATTCCGTGGTAGGTCTGGGGTGCACTTCAAAGTAATTACATCAACACACGCTGATCCTGCATTGACTATATCACCGAGAACGCGGCGTCAGCCTTCTGGGCCATCGATGGTTTCGCACCATTGGGCATTGGATGACTGGAGTGAGCCGAATAGTCGCAAGCAATTGGGAAAGAGAACCTCCTACACTAATTCCAGGACGTCTTCGACGGAACTCTAGGCAGGTGCGGGGAACCCCAATATCCTTTAGCTTAGATCCCAGATAGCCACTGAGAAGACTAAAGCCAGACAGGGTCCCTTTGCAATTAAAACCCAAAATAGATTGAGCAATTAAATAAATTGATTGCACAAGGGGTCATAGAACAATTAACCACAACCAGGTGGAAGATTCCAATAGTAACACCTGTAAAATCAGACGGGTCTGTGCACGTCTGTGGAGATTACAAGGCTACCCTGAACCATGCGCTACTCAGCAAACCGCATACCCAGTACCAGTCGTGCAGCACTTACTGCGACTCACTTGGGGGAGGGGAAAATTTTTTGCTAAACTGATTTGGCCCAGGTTGTATAGCAACTTCCAGTAGACCCATAATGGCCGAGGCACAAACAATAGTAACGCATAGAAGGGGCATTCAAATGTAACAGACTTCAATTCAGAGTGAGCGTTGCCCCAGGCGTCTTCCAAAGCCTCATGGAACACCTATTAAACAGAATAAAAGGGGTCATTCCATACTTTGATGATGTCTAATTTCAGCAAAAAAAAGTGTAAAAAGAAAAATGCTGCTGACCACTGAACCGCATAGAATTTTTAGGATATTTGTTGACGAAACAAGGTTATCCACCCAACAGAAAAAAAAGTCAAAGCAATTAAAACACACCCAAGACCTAGAAATAAGATGGACTTACAGGCATTCTTAGGTCTGATCAATTTTTATAATGTATTTCTCCCCACAAAGCAGCAAATAGCAGAACCATTGTACTGGTTGCTAGATAAAAAAAAACTGTTTTGACTTGGGGTCAACAAAGAACAAAGATCCTTTCAAAATATAAAAGACTTGTTAACGTCAGACACCGTTCTTATTCAGTTTAGTAATACTCTACTCCTTGATGGTCACCTGCGACGGCCTCACCATTCGGAGTCAGTGCTATCCTGAGCCAACCAGTTACCTGATGGGAGAGAAGCACCCATCGCTTTTTATTCGAAAATACTATCCAAAGTGGAACGCAACTATAGTCAAACTAGACTGAGAAGCCCTGGCAATTGTCGCGGAGTAAAATGCTTACATGAATACCTATACGGGAGAAATTCTCAATTGTGACTGACCATAAACCATTACTAGGGATTTTGGCTGGGGATAAACCCACACCCGAACATTCTATCCCCACAGATGACTAGGTGGTCAGAATTCCCAACACCTTTACAGGCTTAGGGATGACCGCGGCTCAGCCACCGGCACCCTACAACTAGAACCCTGCCCTGAACTTTCCATTGACTGCGGATGATGTCGCAGAGCCACGGCAAAAGACTCATTGACTGCCCGCGTTTTGACATTGGTAGGTAAAGGCTGGCTGGAAGATCAAAAGACTGAAAACTTTAAATCTTTCAGACTAGACAAACTAAACTGTCAAATACAAAAGGGTGTTTGTTGTGGGGAGATCGGGTGGTGATTCCATCCAAACTTCAAGAAGAGGTGTTAGGCATGTTACATGAGAGCCACCAGGCATAGTAAAATGAAAATGCCTGGCCAGGAGCTATGTCTGGTCGCCTGGCTTAGACAAGGACATTGAACGCTGGGTTGAACATGCCACGAAGTGTCAGAGAGCTAGACCACAACACCACACAGCTCCATATGGGACTGGAGACCCAGCAAGGCCTTGGTCTTGAATCCATATTGATTTTGCAGGACCAACTAGGGGCAATACATTTTTAATAGTTGTGGATGCCTATTCGAATTGGTTTGAAGTCGACGCTGTTATAAAACAGCTAAACAAATTATTTGCCAACTCATGGTTTACCTGGTTTGTTGGTATCTGACAATGGGCCACAACTAACAGCAATACAATTTCGAACAATACTTAGCCTCTTTGGTACACACCCATGCACTAAACCGCGCCAGCTCACCCGCGGTGAATGGTGGGCCGAACGAATGGTCCGATTCACAAAGAAGGCCTTGAGAAAATGGACCATGGGGATGTCCAGGAAAAACTAAACCACTTACTTACACTACAACAATCACTCCGAGTAGCACAACTACAAGAGTCCAGCACAATTATTAATGGGGAGAAAACTCAGATCCCATTTAGATAGGTTGCACTCCAATTTATACTTTGCGAAAAAACCCGACTCTTCAGCCGATACCGCACTTTCGACATCGGGCGACCTGGTCTATGCAAAGAGTTTTACCGGGGACCCTCTTTGGCTTCCAGCCACAATCACACAAGTAAAGGCCCCAGTCCTACTGACTAAACCATGGACGATGGAAAGAGAGTGGAAGCGGCACATAGACCAGCTTCGTTCCCGTAACATCAAGAACAAAACAACTGGGCAACTCAAATAATAAATTTCGATGAAAACAAAACCAAAGGGGGGGGGAATACAGAATAAATAAAAAAAGGGTGTGAAAATGAACCATTAAAATCAAACCAGAAAATCTAACCAACAAAAAGAGCACTTACGGTTAGATGAGACCATCGGAAGAAGTCCTGGGGAAAGGGAAGCTGACCTGGAAGGTGCAGCCAGGCCAGCTAACAGCCCAGCTGAACCGGGAGGGAGCGGCAGAACACTTCGACCGGCCTGAGAAACTCAACCGGAGCGGCAAGTGCTGACTCAACCCTTCCAAACGGTTCCATGGGGAAAAGCGGAGAGACAACGATCCCGTCCAAACAGCTCAAGTCTAGGCGAGAATGAACCCGCACAGGTCAACTAGGACAGAAAAAAGGCCACCTACCTGTGCGACTACGTCACTCACGTAGGACTGAACTAAATGGGGGATGTTCTGTATAACTTGGAAGGTTCCAAGTAGTCAATTCTGATTGGCCAAAAGGCCAGTAGTGGATTGGTTCAATAGGAACCAATCCAAGAAGCCACTCAAAGGCGGCAAGATTAAATTAATATCATTGGCTACAAGCCGGCAGGCAAGCCTCTATATAAATGGCTGCCGCGGCTTGAGCCAATGTTCCGTTACTGTTGCTGTTAACCGAATAAAGAGTTGTTAGTTGTAACCCGGTCTCACGCGCTTCTTTCTGGACGGAACAGTGAGCATAGTTTTCAATCTTATCAGAGCATCACAAGCCCCTCACACAAGAGAAATGGATACCTATGGAGAGTATTATGGTTGGTGCACAGACAGCCAGATGTTTAGACTGGGTTTGCCATTTTTGTCCACCTATCAAGTTCTTCCCAAGGGATTTGTTGCTATCATTATGATTGTCATTAATATTGTAGAAGTTATTGGCATGATTTTGCAATTCTAACAATGATGCTATAATGAACCATATCAGATGTTTGTGTTCCTTGATATCTGTGAACAATTGAGCAATGGGACTGAGGAGCTATAGAAGGGCAACAACCAGATAAGACAAACATGTCTTTGAAAATTACATTACTTTGAGTTGCTATTATAAACAAGAATCAACAAACCGAGGTACCTAAGGTGAATGTTTGAACATTGGAAAATAATTTATCCAATATTTATTCCCAAATATTATTGAATAACAATTAGCAGACTTGAGCAGACCAGAAGTAAAATATTCAGGGACGCAGAACTAGCAGAGATTTGGGAAAACTGTGAAAATGGAAGAACCCAAAACAATAGTAGAATAGTAAAAGGATCTCCAATAGTAACAGTTGCAAATATAAAAGAAAAAACTCACATTAACTTTAGAAATGATAATTTGGAAGAAATAATAATAAAGCTGGTACAGATTAACACTGAAATAACCAGTAAATTGACCTCTCTATCCCATCCAACAAGAAGAATTAGAAGATTATGGCATATGTAGAATTATGACAAAGGTATAAGCCATAAATGATAAATTATGATTACTGATAAGACACAGACTGCCAGCATTGAAAGGAGTGCTCCTAAAAGACAAGATAAGGAAGGAACAGAAATAAATAATTTAAAGAATATGAAAGAGCAAAAAACTTATGGTTCAAGACAATCCTCATAAATAATATTGGCTTAGCACCAGAAAAATAAAGAAACTTTAGAAACCATAAAACAACAAATAGTAGCAAGACTGGGAAAAATTTAATTGAATGAGTTTAAGCAAAACCATTTGTTAGAACAAAAGACAATTCTAAATATAGACAGTATACTTATATTCCATTTATACTTTTATTCAAGTATAAATGGAAATAGAAATTCTGAAAATGGAAAACAAATGAAAACAATCAGTTATAGTCAAAAAGACTATAATAAAAATGCTAGATGGATAAAGTAATTTAAAAGTGAATTTAGTAAAAATCAAATGGACAAAATAATAATGTAGCATTAATGATTAAAACTCAAGTGAAAAGGATTAAAAATTGGACTTCTGGCAATCAATAATTGCATGACTTTTGGCTCAAATATCTGATAACTTACATATGACCCTAGATAAATAGCTTAATGAAATATTGCATAAATAAAATATTGAATAAAATATGCTTCAATGACTGATTCTGATTCAAAAGACCCAGCAAATGGGCCAACACCAGGAAACTATACACTGGGGTCCCCAAACTTGGCAACTTTAAGACTTGTGGACTTCAACTCCTAGAATTCCTCAGGCAGGGAGTTGAAGTCCATAAGTCTTAAAGTTGCCAAGTTTGGAGACCTCTGCTTGCCTACAATGTTTAAAATACTCAAAGGCATAATAAGACAACATTCAAAATTATTTAGAAGAAAATAGAATAAAAAGGAAAGGAAAGGAAAACCAGTAGTACAAAAATCAACTTTTGATTGATAACATAGTTCTGGACAATTAGAAAAGCTGAAAAACTAATTTATATATGGTTTGGATTAATTAAAGAAAAAGTGCTTTTATTCATTTCCACATAGTTGGATCATCAAATGTTTGGAAGCAAGTGGTGTCAGTAAAAACATTAGAATGCTTATAGAAAAAATAATGGAAGACATGTAAAAGACATGATTGGTGGTTGGAAATGATTACTCCTGTCATTCTATTTTGATGATCTTGACAAAAACAAATCTTGGCTACCAGACAATAAAAAATACTACCAAATATCACATTAGCTTTGTATGGATCATATGAAGCTTTATGGAAAATTAGAAATAGAAATTCAGTCACTGATAAATATACCTTTATCAATGATCAATTTGTCATTGATACATGACTGTTACATCCTCTAACCCCCATTCTTTTAACCTCAAACTAACCAGTATTGACCTCACCCCATTCCTAAGAGGTCTGTAAGAAGCGTGCATAAGTGCATCATCGTGCCTACCATCCCTGTCCTATTGCCCCATTTATTCATATCTATTTCCTGTATTCTTACTCATGTTTATACTTATATCTATTACCTTGTAAGCGATTGACAAATCAGACAAACAAACAAATAAATAATAAATATAATAATTTTTAGCACAGATATAAAAGACAAAATTAAATGAGGGAAATACCATCAAAATCATCAATACCTGGACCATATCTATATCATCACACACTGCTGCAATTATAAACTGGACATAAGCTAAACTGGATAAACTAGAAAGCTAATAACTACTATACAGGTCAAACAAACAGTCAAAAAAGAATAGCATACATTGACTGACTGCATAAAAGACAGTTGAGAAAGCAAGCACTGATGCAATTAAAAAATGGAAACTTACTGTACTTGCAGGAAACAAAATATGAATATTGAAATAATGCAATAAAAATAAGAAGAGAATGCTGGCAAGGAAAAAGATGGTCAATTTCTTCAAAGGATTGAAGGGAAAGTGGATAAAGATAACACCTGGCAATGACTTACAACTGGAATTTTAAAAGAAATTAAGGCTTGATTTCAGATGTAAAAAACAAGCTATTTGAAATAATGTGTTCAAGGCTAGAATTGAACAGTCATAAAACAGTAAATTGTGCAAAGAAAAAAAAAAGAAATGCTAGATCATATACTCAGGTTGTACAAGAAAATTACACAAATTGATTATAAACAGCATAACACAATTGCCAAAATGATTCACTGGAACATCTGTAAAAATTTACATGTACCAGTAATGAAAATTTGATGGGAATATATAGTTGAAAAATAAATCATAAAAATTAGCAGGTTAAAATATTGGGTGATTTCCAAATATAGTACAGTAGAGGCTTGGCTCATAGCATATCAGATGCAACTGTGTTTAAAAGGTGAAAATTTGATATTGGCAATATCAAAAAATAGTAGAATAGAAGACAAAGAATTGGAGAAGATCAAAAGGTATCCAGATCTGAAATTTGAAGTTGAAAGATCCTGGCATAAACCAGTTGTGGTGGTTATTAGCACTCTGGGTACCAAAAAAAAAAAAAATCTTGGACAGCACTTAGAAAATTTGTGTATTGACAAAATTTCTTATCAGTCAATTGCAAAAGGTCACATTATTGGGTTCTTCATATCTATTACACTGATACATTATGACATCCTAGTTTCTTGGGAAGAATTCTATGTGTATGGATGTGTAAAGCCAACACTAATTAAAGAACTGGCAGCTATTATTTCAAGAAGAGATTGGACTGCCATTTGCCAGAAATGGTGTAGGGTCTCCTGCTTGGGCGGAGGGTTGGACTTGATGACCTACAAGGTCCCTTCCAACTCTGATTATCTGTTATCTGTTATTATTGTTGTTTCAATAATAATAATAATAACTATGGCTCCAGCTGAGAAACCACTGGGCAGAATTTTAAGAATCAGTTGCTTATTAGTGTTGGGTTTTTTTTCCCAAAACCTAAATAAAAAGCACTATAGAAGAAGAGAAACATATTTAACATCCAGCTGGGTAACCATTTTTATCTTTTCAACTAATGTTTTTTCCATGAAGAAAAGTAGTTTTAGAATCAATATCAATGAAGTTGGGAAGGAAAGACATATTGATCTGTTCATGCTATTAGCAAGGGTTTCTTCAAAGGTATGTCATGACTTGGCATTTGCTACAATAGTGATGTAAAGCAGGAATTTTATTTTTTTGTTCCAGAAGAGAAGGAGTGGCTCTGAATCATTTTTGAACTATCTACTTATGCTGGTTCAAAAGCTGTACATCTCTGTGAACATTCACAGTATTGCCCTCACATGTCCTCAAGAACACTCAGCCTACACAGTTTTGCCAGATTCACAACATGGAAGTATCTGGAGATTTACCTTTTTGGGTAAGCATCTTCTTTATTTCTATTTGTATCCTGATATGTGGTAGATGTCCTTTTTTATGTACTATAGACATTCAGCATGGTGAGGGCCAATTGAAAGCACATGCTTTAGCAATTGTAGCTTTCTCCTTCCCACCCATCTCTTGTGGAAATTATTAGATTGTGGGAAAGAGTCAAATTGTGATTGACCAAATGTGAGCAGAGTAAAGTTATCAAATGTTGTTAATCATCATGCCTCTGAATATTAGATTTATTTGTCTATTTATTTATTTAAAGGTATAGGAACCAACTCCAATAGAGTCCAGTTACTTGGTTCAGAACAGTACTACTGAGTTGATTGACCCTAGTAAGCTAAATAATAAATCTGACTGTGATGGGTCACTATGGAAAATCAGATGCTTTCTTAAGTAGGTCATTGGCATTATCCCATGAGGTTAGCAATGGCTTTTCCATGCTCTGTTTTATTCCCCTGTGGGAATCAAGAAATTTTTATATAACCAGTTTGTAATGTTTATGTAATGAGCCCTGGTGGCACAGTGGTTAGAATGCATTATCATAAGCTAAATCTGCCCACATGCCAGGAGTTCAATCCTGATGGGCTCAAGGCTAACTAGTTTTTCTGAGGTTGGTAAAATGAGGACTCAGATTGTTGGGGGCAAAATACTGGCTCTGAAAACTACTTAGAAAGTGATGAGTTCACAGAAAGTGATGAGTGATCAGTTCTCCAGAATGATACTGCCACCTTGGTATTATGCAATGATAGTTTTATTAAATTTTGTATCACTGTAGATACAAAAATTACCTGCATGCCAACAACAACAACTCAGAAATTTTACAAATATAATGGGCCACAAGGCAGTTTATTTCATTTAAACCTTTTGCAAATATGCACAGCTTGTTCAAATAATGAATTTTTTTAATGTGATCATTTTTTCCTCTGTGCTCTATGAAGGGTTAGACTCTAATTGTGTACCATGTTGCAAAGATAATGTTATTTCATTAACTAATGCATGGATAACTAATAAGAATGGATATATGCATATCACACATCACCTTGATGTGTATTGCAACAAAACTAGAATAAATGAATGGCAATTACGCAAAAGTTGTGTATGTTGACAATGAGAAAAACTCTCCTAATGATCAGAATTGTTAACAGAAAGGATGAGGGTTTTTTCCACTAAAAATACTTTAGCAGATAGCAATAGCAACAGCACTTAGACTTATATACCGCTTTATAGTGCTTTATAGCCTTCTCTAAGCAGTTTACAAAGTCAGCTGGGTTCTCATTTTATGGACCTTGGAAGAATAGAAGGCTGAATCAGCCTAGGGGATTCAAGCCTAACCATTTTAATATTTGCTAGAAGTATTCAAGTTTACTTTGATTTTTTGAGATCTACTATATGACATTTTCCTGCTCAGTACTTCTCTCTTCCAACCATTCCAACTTCTAATATGCAGGTAACACTTTAATATTGTTTTCAATACATGATTATTATGCAGGGAGAGGTAGCACCTTGTTGTTTCCTTACCATAAGAGTGATCAGAGCAAAGAATCTCCGGAAAGCAGATATGTGTGAGTACCCTTTGTGTATTTCCCCCCCCCCTTCAAAATAGTAGTATAAACTGGCATTGGGATTATTTTGCTGAAGGAGATTCACTGAGAATTGTTCTTCACCATTTCTTAATTTAAACAAAGAAAATCAAGATATTGAAGCTTAGTTACTGAATATATTCTTCCTGTAGGACAAGCTCTTAAGGTCCTTGCATTTTAAAATTCTGATTATATGGAGGGGGGGAGTTGAGTTTGGAAAATGCATTCCAGAAAGCATGTTTCTCTGACTCTTTCATTTTTCTCCTTAATAGTCTTTTACACTGCAAGGAGTGGTACTCTAACTTACAGTTTAAAGCAAACATAGAACCTGCAACCTGCAGTTGTTGTTCCAGTGCAACTTTCAGAAGTCCCAGCTAGCAAGATAAATTTGCCAATAAAGGATAATATTTGTAGCTTATGGTTGAAATGAGGGGTCCTTGATGCTCTCTAAGTTTTCTTGTTTTCTTACAGATGTTTCATTACCCAAACTAGATAATATCAGTGCTAGTAAGGGTTGGGTTTTCCTCTCAATTAATAGACATGTAGACATAAACATCTACATACTGAGCAAAAGAGACAATGAACAAGTCAAAAAAGGAAGCAAAATAACCAAAATACCTCCCCATCATCAATCAGCACCCAGATGAGCCTAGATTAACATCAGACCAAGAGTCAAGAAGTAAACAATACCCCAATCAAAGAACTGCCAAATAAGATAACAGTAAACAGTCCAGCCAAAGGACCTCCAAGTCCTCTCCCACCAACAATGACAGGGGAAACCATCATTGTCATTGTTAGCCCTTCAGTTGTGTCCAATCATCAGCCACTCTATGGATCAACACTCTCCATGCCATTTTGTCCCACACTGTCATGGTCATCCCAGCATCATCCTTTAAAGCAGGGGTCTCCAACCTTGGCGACTTTAAGACATGTGGACTTCAACTCCCAGATTTCTCAGCCAGCTGGCTGAGGAATTCTGGGAGTTGAAGTTCACAAGTCTTAAAGTCGCCAAGGTTGGAGACTCCTGCTTTACAGTGTCCAGTCAGCAAATATTAGGAAGGTCCCTTCTCCTTTATCTGTTGATCCACTCCCAGGACGACTGACTTTTCAAGCGAGTCAGCTCTCATGACACATCCGAAGTAAGACAGCTTCTTTTTGGTGATCTTGGCTTCAAGTGATACTTTGGGTGAGGTTTGGTCCAGGACTACTTTGTTATTTTTGCAGTCCATGGGATGCATAACAGTCACCTCCAGCACTTCAATTCAAATATTTCCGCCTTTCTCCTATCTGCTTTTTTCAGTCCAGGTTTTGCAGTCATAAGTAGGAATTGGAACAATTATTGTATTAGGGCATGCCAACATAAATAGAGGGCAAACCCCACTCAGTTTACACATAGATGCACTACGTTATGACTAAAGAAATTCTCCTGCTTTTAATCTTCTTGCAATCTTCTTTTAATCTCCTGCTTTTAATCTTCTTACAGGTAATCCTCAACTTACCACCAAAATTGAGCACAAAATTTATGTTACTAAGTGAGACAGTTGTTAAGTGAATTTTGCCCCACGTTACAACCTTTCTTGCCACAGTTGTTAAGTAAATCACTGCAGTTGTTAAGTTAGTAACATGGCTGATTAGTGAAGCTGACTTCTCCATTAACTATGCTGTTCGCAAAAGGGGATCCTATGATTCCGGAACATTGCAACCATCATAAATATGAGTCAGTTTCCAAGCATCTGAATTTTAATCATGTGACCATGGGGATTCTACAACAGTTGTAAGTGTGAAAAATTGTCATGTCATTTTTTCCCCCCAGGGCCATTGTAAATTTGAATGGTCACTAAATGACAATCTGTACATCATTCTGCTATACCCTCTAACATTAGATTGCAAATGTAGGCCAGATCAAAGGAGGGAGGATTAAGATATATTATGTATACAGAAAAATATACTGTTGCTGTTCCTCTTCAGGTATACCAATGTTGCCTTGATCTTCTCTGTAATCTTTGAGTAATATCACCCATCACTTAATTATTTATACTTTGATCTTTCACACTAGTAAGCCATCCTGACTGCTACTCGAAGCTACAACTGCCAACTGCTTCTCCTGCACAATACCAAACAAAGACCATTCAGAACTGCAAAGACCCTGTCTGGAATGAAACCTTTCATTTCATAGTGCAGTCGAAAGTAAAGGTAAGCAACTCATTCTTAATTTTAGTTTCAGTGGCTGTGTGATCACAGCAGGGCAAGAGAGGTGAATGATTAGGAAAACTATGGATAGTCAAAAATTAGTATAGTCTGAGACTCATGTGCCAAGCTCATTCCTTTCCTTTACAAAGACTTGAAGGCAATTTTCATTTATATTTCAAATGCTGTATCTTAAGTTTGTGAATTCTATGTCATTGGTGTATTGGATCCAAGCACTGACTGACGGGATGCTCGGTGGCGCAAAAGAGGATAACAATGGAAATTATAACAGGGCAATACAAGCCCCATTCCTTTTCACTAATCAGCACGAAACCTCACTCATGCACAAAAGGGGCAAAGCTTGCAACATGAAGCCAAATGCAGCCTTAATTTCTTTGATAAAAAATAACAAGCTTCTTGTGTTTTTATCAGAGAAATCCAAGAAATCCATCATTTCTCATCTCAGAAGTTTCTTCATTTCCGACTGGATGGTGGGGAATGGAAGAATTTATATTCCTATGACCTGCTGTCTGAAAGGAATATAAATCCTTCCATTCCTCACCATCAATCAGAGTTGAAGAAGCTTCTTGGATGGGAAGCAAGACATATTCAAAGAAAAACAAGAAAGTCCAGTTGCCACTTGAAAAGCACCTGTGGTACTTCTGTAGATCCCCTTAATCAATGTATTTGTAGCCTCCATTTCCAAAACTTGACATATTGAGTACCTGTTAGACCTACCACGCAAAGAGTATTTACTTCCATAGTCCTACAGAATTGCTTTCTCATCAGTTCAACCAGATTCCTATTTTTAATAACAGCAAAAAATGAAATGTATAGCACATCTCATCATACACTTCCTTTTACCAAAAGAATCTTCAATCTTTCAATCTCTTCTTGCCCAATGCTATCCCCATTCAAATGTATATTCTACCCTCTATGACATATCTACTTAACAACCTTTTATTTCTTTTACCAGAATGTGTTGGAGCTGAGTGTTCATGATGATGATGTCTGTCAAGATGACCATCTTTTCACTGTACACTTTGATATAGCAAAACTCCCACTGAATGAAAAAGTGCTCATGAATTTTAACTGCAACCAAAAGGTCTGTATAACGTTAATGAACATTTTAACAGAGCAATTTTGTGTGTTTACTCAAGAATAAACAATTATTTTGCATGCACATGCATACACCAAACTGATGTAACCATTTTACATCCTGAACGAAATAACAAACTAGAATGCTTTACTAACAGAAGAGTGAAACTAGTAAAAAAATGCACATGTAAAAATATATTATGGGTAGGTTTATATTGTGAAAAATGCCTTGCAAAAAATTATGTTAGGGAAAATTGGTACAAAACTACACAGATTTTTGAGCACATAAAAAAACCACAATTGTTTTGGTTTGCATGCTTTTAGGTAGTAACTGAAGAGAATATTTGCTTACAGAAATCTGTTTCTATCTTATTTTTTGTTTGTTTAATTCTAGCATCATTTTACCATCATTGAAAACCATTTTATAATGTTTCTACAAAGATGTCTGGTATATAGTTTTAAAAATAAATATAAATACATTTTGAAGTACAGGAGCTCAATATGATAACTTCTAAAATAAAAATCCTCTGGAAAGAATTGTAGCATTTGTTAACAATCAGTTATACACCAGAGAGCTAGAGAGAGAGAGATGACCTTGAGTCTTTCCTTTCTTGAGGCTAGCATATCTTTTTGTGGAATGGAATGGAGAATGGAGAATGGAATGGAATGGAATTGAGTTAGGAGACAGCTAACTTGAGTTCTTGCACATCATTCTCAGAGCAATGGAAATGATATCATTGATATCCAAATGTAAACCATGCAATCATACAAACCTGCATATACAGCCCAACATTTCATTTTACATGCTGGTGATATTAAGTTCATAAGAAATTTAAAATAACATATTTTTATTTACTATTCTAATCTTAGCTCCTTTTGATGTGCCTGTTCACCCGCTATGATTTAGTGTTACAAGTGTATCCTGCAACTATAGTTAAAATCCAGATAATATTATGCTTGAACATAACACAAATACAAAGAACAGGCATCTTTGTGCCAGTTGTGGTGAGATTACAACTCTCAGAATTCCTAAAAAAACTTTTTAGAATGGTTTCAGTAGGAAATGTTACACTTACTTTCTTCTAATTTCAGGAAAATGAGGAGCTGGAATTAGAATTTGAGTTGCTGCACAGGTGGGTAAAATCAGAATCTAAATAATCTCTACAGAATCTACTATGTCCCTGCTTCTCATCTATATGAAATCCTGGGCAACATTTTCCCACACTGATAGTAAGATCTGACAATATTCTACCATTTAGCAATCCTGCTCTGCATTTTGACAAAACCTCATAAGAAACTTTGTATTTTAAACATCCTGAGCTACTACTGGTTTCCCTTATTGTTTTCAACATTTCTAGAAATTGCTTTTTTTTTAACAATAACTTTAAATATCCTGCCTTGCTGAATAAATAAAGTAATTATATATGATTTTTTTAAGATCAAGATTTTCTGAAATAATCATTACAAATGGAGTTCTTCTGGTAAGTATTTTATCTACTTTCTTTCCTCTGCTACTTTTTCTAAAAAGGGAATGAAATGAAATGAATGCAATTTCTAACTGATATCTTTTCTTTTTCCTAACTGATATCTGAAACTTTTGATTAAGGAAGCATTATTTCTTCAAGTATCTCACACTTAAATCTTAGGATTTTCACAGTCGATCTTCTATCCTGTTTGTCAAAATGAATAATATTTTAGGATTATGGCAGTATTCCATTTCCTGAAAATTTAATTACCTCAGTAATGTGCAATTATGCACAATTGTATACAGTTATGCACAGAGTGTATCCTGTATACCACATAGGATATATTACATCATGTAAAAATAGAGGTTTTAAATGTGTAAAGAATATAGCTGATAGAACAGTGGAATAGCTTAATAAATATAAAAATATGTTTTATTTATTACTATTACTAGATTTTAAATGTGTGTGTATGTATTTTATGTATAGTTAAATACATATATATATATACATACATACAAAACACTTGTCACTTGCCTTTAAATATTTTTAACAGGTGAGTTTCAGTAATTGCTCTCAGCCATATCATGTTATAGGAAAAGGGTATCATTCCCTCATACACACCTTCCCCAAACAATGCTGGTTGGCATACATCTTATCATTCAGAGGGAAAACCAATAGCAGGAATTTTACACTTTAATTTTGAATTTAGTGTCCTCTTGTATTTCCTTGTATTTGTATAGTCTCGACAAGTCCGCTGTTTGGAGGTCGAGGTGGAGAAGAAAAAGACGTGGAACTCAAGTAAAATTGCTTTTTCTGTAAACTCAGAGAAGTTTTAGTAATCATCTGTAGCATCTGTAATCATGCAGGGTGTGGCTCCCACCCTAATGGTATTAAAAAAAACCTGGCTCTTCTTCCAGGCCTTGGGGTAGGGTGGCTGCCAGGTCCCTGACATTTCTGATATTACATGGAGTTTCTCCTGTATATTTATTTATTTATTGATTTAATTAATTAATTAAACTTTTATGTCACCCATCTCACTGAGGCAGCATTAAGCAACTTTATGATGTCTTCTGTTTGTCATTACTTATCTGTTCCAATGTCTCCTACACTGTGCTCCAAGACCCTCAAAATTTTGCCAGCCAAAACAATATTAAAATCCCTAGCACATGGAAAGCAGCAGCTGCAGGTGCAGCAAATGTGTCACTTTTAATTTTTGATATGGTACTTATCAATAAATATAACTCATACAAACAGAAGGTCTGCTGGGGGTCCTCTATGGTGTTTTTTTTTTAAGTGGGAAGGATTCTTGAGAGGAAAAAAGTTTAAAAAACACTGATCTACTCTTTTAAACTGGAAAGTGAATTGCTCTGGAGTTGGGTGGCCAGTAAATCTAACAAATAAATACGATTCATCAAGAATGATGTCTTTAACCTATGGCAGTTCTATTCAGTATTTCTAAGAAAGGAATATCATCATTTGAAATTGGTGAAGTACTAGGTAACACTGTATATTGTATTTACTCTACAAAAACATGGAGCAAGATTTGTCTTTCTACAGTACGTCACTACTTATGAATTGGAACTGGTGGGTAGTCTTAGATCTGCTGAGAAGAATAAAAGACCATGATGTGACTAAATGAACTGTGGAGTTCTCTGCTGAAAAGTATGGATAGCTTAATTTGGAAGGGTTGCTTGCCTACTTCTTTGGTGAATCCTAAGTTTTTGGGTGAAGTCTTAACAGAACTCCTTTATTTCCTGTCACTCTTAGTCCTTCTCTCTTTCTTTCTCATCCTCCCCCCTCTCTCTCCCTTCTTCTGTCTTCTTTCTTTCCTTCCTTCCTTCCATTTTTAATTAAGGATAACCTTCTTTTAATGTGGCATAATCCTACCTCGCACATTATTGTTTTATCAGCAACTACTGATCCATTCAGTGGCATCTTCTGACTGGATTGCTGTAATGCACTCTAGAGGGATTCTTCCAAATCCAGACTAATTTTGTTTCTTAAAAAGTGCCATTAAAACATATGCAATTGCTTTTGTGAACACTCTTTTCCTTTTCTTTTATAGAAAAAAGACTATATCTTATTGCAAAAGGATCTCATGAAGAACATAAGGAATTTAGTTTGGGGTTTAACTACTATATGAAAACTACATTTCACTATATTAAATATAAACATCCAACATTGGATATTAGATTACCAAAGGAGGATCTAGATCATTTATTTGTGAGTTTATTATCAAATGTCATTTTCTTATCAAAGGCTCTGTTTGTCATTCTTACTGTACCAGTTTTGTATAAATGTATACTGAAGAATAGCAAAACTTGCACATTGATAGAAAAGAATATTTATTGCTTAGGGTTCAACTGTGGGGTCCTTTGGACTCTCTGAGCTTGGTTGTTTTCTTGGAGACATTTCATTACTTATCTAAGTAACATCAGCGCAAGAGAGGGGATTTGTTCTCAGTTTATATTCTTGCGGCTTGTCCTGTAAGTGGTGATGACTGTGGTCTTGATGGTTCTGTTATTAGATTGTTGTTTACTGTTTGTTTGTTTGAGTTGGTAATTTCTTGACTGGGCTACAGTACTTAATTGTTGATCTAATATTAATGTTGGTGTTAATCTCTGCTTATCTGGCTGTTGATTGCTTACATAGCATGCAACTTTCTATTCTTTTGGGTACAGAAGTGTAATTATCTTTCCAGGGGCCATGTTCTTATAATAAAGAAGAAAAATCTGTAAAAGTGGAAGTAAATTCAATTCCGCAGAGCAAGAAAATAGTATTAGCTGAGGTAAGAGTAGAATTTTGCTGAATATTGCATTAAACTGCTTCCGTGTTTTAAATTGATTTCTTCCACAATCTGGGGTGGAAGGGAAGTGGAAAGGTAATTTATCTCTGCCATAGCACATGTTCTGACTGAATTGTTGTTATGATGGTATTATCTGCATGATAAAAATCTCAAGTGTGCATGAAAATAATCTGGAATAGGAGATCTGCACCAATTCCTATCAATTGTTTTTTTTTTTAAAAAAATCTGTTTTTGCAATATAAAAGTTCTAAAACGAACAATGCAGGTATGCATTTTTACCAAAGATGCTCAATAAATTGCATGTTTGGAATCATGTAATAAGTTATTAGTTAAGTAAAGCAACAGAATGCGGAACCATAGAATTTAATCAGAAGATTTTGTTGTTTTGGTGAATAGACTGTTTCTATTCATGCAGAGGAAAGGGATAATATTTTGCTTTTTTGGCTGCAGTCCTCTGTACTTTTCTGTTTCTTCTGTTGAATCCTACGGACTTCAGACATCGCAGTGGAAAAATCAACATACCATCTCAATATAATCAATTGCATTTTGAACTTCAATTCCAGGTTCTTTGTATCAAACAAATTTTACTGATTTATCTCAGAAAACAACACTCAAGTTAGAAACATCATTGTATTAATGACCAAGTATGATAAAAATAGTAGACAGGAATTGCTATCACCAACCTATACTTCAAATGTAATATTAAACTTAAACACTCTTAAACTGAAAAATCTTCAAGATTTTGAGAAAAGGTGTACTAGAATGTTGTAATATGCAGATGGATGTAAATACAATTCATTCTTTCATTAAAAACTGCATAGTGTTTGACTGTGTTTGTGTCTGTGTCTGTATATCTTCATTTCAATCTGGACTCCTAGTGACTGCCTGGGCAAGTCTCCGCAGTTTTCTTAGCATGGTTTCTTAGAAGTTATTTGCCACTGTGCCCTTCCAAGGATGATAGAGAGTGATTAGCCTAAGGTCACCCAGCTGGCTTTATGCCTAACACTAGACTAAAAGTCACAGTCTCCTGGTTTCTAGCTTGTAGTGATGCCTTAATCACTACATCAAACTTGTTCTCAGCTGACTACAAATTTTATTTGGTTGACAACTTATATCCTGCTGCAAACTGTGTTGACTAACTGTTTAAAATATCCATGAAATATTCACATGGTCTCAAAAATGAGCTCTTAAATCATAAGCATAAGTATTTGTTATCATATGTCCCATCAGAATAATATGGACTATCCAGTAACCAATTTAATGCATTCTGGCTCAGCAGGTAAAATGCATATATCCACTTTTTTACATGTGTGCCAGAAATTATACATGATTCCTGGAATGAAAAAATGTTAACAATGTAGAGAAACCTATATTTGCATTCTGAATTTTCAGAATAAGAAACTTGCTTTGCATGTGAAGACAGAAGACTGGTAAGACATGTCTCGGATGATAATGGCTACAATTTTAATTTTTCTGTTTATTTCTGTTCTAATATGTTTTATTTCTCCAATCTTTGTTTGGGGACATGTTCCTAAAGCAGTTAGGAGTGTTTGTATTATTTAAGGCCAAATATTTTTCATTTCTGTTGTGATTATATGTGCATGTAATATATATGTATGGATGTGGCATGAATTCCAATGTCACTTTTCATAGCAAAAGAGACAATGGAATTCTGTTTTGTACACATGATAATTAAAATAAATACTATGGAAAAAACATTGTGTAAATATTGTCATTTGCCATTTAAAAATAAATTACTTTATAAATTGTTCTTCTCATGTCACATTTATTAAGTAGCCACTATAGGTTTACTGTGGAAAAAAAACCAAGCTGTCACTCAAGATTTCCTTGATCATTAGCATTTTCAGGTAATGAAGAAAATTCCAAATATGAAGATGGAACAGATATGCTGACATTTATTTCCTTATGTGTTTAATTCAGTAAATCCAATCTTGATCTCCGTTTGGGATATGACCTCTGTTCACAAGAGCAAGATTTTTTACACAAAAGAAAGAACATTGTCACCGGTGCCTTGAAGAAGGTTCTCAAACTAGAAAAGGACCTGCAGGACCATGAGGTATGTATGATTCAGAATGTCATTCCTGAAGGATTCCAATTGACTGTATATAGACATCATGATGAGGATTAATCTCATCTCTTGTTGTTTTGTGTGTCTCCATTTTTTCAGCTGCTCATGCGGTAATAAGAATTACGACTTGTGGGCAAGCACTCACCAAATTCCTGAAACGAAGTTAGAAACAATATTCCCCAATTTCAGAATATGAAACACTTGGTTAACCATTTGGAAATGGTCAAGCAAATCAATTCAATGAAAGAACCAGTTGGTGGATATGGTGGATTCCCTCTCATTGGAGATTACACAGTTATTTCTGGGGAAAACATTAATGTGGGTTCCTGCATTGTATAAGAGGTCAAACCTAATGGCAGAAGTGGCTGCCTTGAATATTATAGATTTTTTTTTTTGAAAAAAAATTATTGATTTTTAGAAACAAACAAGACAAGCACAACACAGAACATGAAAACATAAAACCTCTTTTCTGAAAGCAGCCTGATCCCAGGTTACATCTCTTT
>BHFT01003641.1:0-31835 GCA_004320025.1 Laticauda laticaudata
CTCCCCCGGAAGCCCTGTGGATGTGCCATCTGCTTCCATCCGCTTCCATCCGCTAGGCTTCCGTGGAGCATCCGCTTAACATCCTCGCTACATCTTCCCCCCGTCCGTTCCTTTCCGTTGTTGTCTGCTCTGCTTATGCAAATTCGGGGCACTTTTGAGAGAAGATAACAATGGATGGAATATTTTCTCTTCTGCTGTGTCCTTTTTACATACGTTTTGCATCCGTCGGCCTATCTGACAGGCCCTTAAGGAGATGTGTAAATTAGGAAGGGAAGGAATGCCCAAAGCAGTAGATTTTAAATGTTACCCTTTAAAATCAGCTAGGATCAGCTTGTTCAGCTAGGACAATGAAGACTAATAGGTATATTAACCTAGCAGCAGAAAAGCACATATGGCTCTAGGCAAACATTGTTTCCTGCACACAATATTTCCCCTCTGTACATCGGATGTCTGGAAAATCAAATTTGAAAATTTACATCTGTTTCAGCCAAAAGAGCTACTTGCATTCTTTCGTAAGGATTTGTTTGCATTATAAAACTAGACATTTTGGTTCATCAGCACAGGAGCAGATATATATTACACAGATAATGAAACAAAGCAACAGAAAGCTTTCATTGGGAGGAAACATCCTCTCCAGTCAAGTCTATTGTCCCAAACTCCAAGGCTCATATTTTTATTTCAAACTCCAGTAGAGCAATTATGACCTCCTGATGTTTATTCTTATAAGCAGAAATTGCTCCCAGTTGTTATAATAGCTACAATGTTCAAATCATGTTACCACACGGTTTCAGTTCAACACAATTCATCTTAGCTATTGATATGCCAATTTTGCAATGGCAACTGAAGCCGGAAAGAAAGTTGAGTGACCAAATTTTCGAACAGGGACTTAAACACAGCTCTTCCAAAACCATGCTTCTCGATATAACTAATAGCAAGTGGTCCAGGACTGCCTTTAGAACAATTTGGTCTTCTCTGGAAGTGATGTGACCCAATTCAAAAAGCAATGCCATTAATAATTAAACATTTGACTAAATGTGTGAAATATGTGCATATATAAGTATATAAATGTACGTTTATTATCATGCACTAGCATATTTGCGCTACAACAAACCACTTATGCCTGGTTTTTTTTATGGTATCCAACTATCTGTGATCTTTTAATCAAACCCCTAGCCTTTTTTAATGTAACATGTTACACCTTTCATGCATGGGCTTAAAGGGGAGCTTAGCATGATTGTTCATATTGTTGCAATCAACATGGCTTTTTGATACCTCCCACCATGGTTGCCCCTGTTCACAGTGAAGAACAGGGAACACACTGTAGCAAAAGAATGTCCCTAGTAAATCATTTCCAAATTCTCAATTTATTTCTATTTGTTTCAAGAGTAGATTTTGTTTTGTTTTGGATTTTATATATATATAACTGAAGGCTATAAGAAATGAAGTGGTAGTGCAAAGCAAGTTTCCTGTTTTGTTTTGGAGTCTGGGTGGGATTCCCCCCCTCCTTTTTTTAATCTGAGTTAGAAAGTACACCTATTATAGGCATACAAAACAGTTTTCCTATGTCTCCTGATTCACTTATAGGAAACTACATTGCTGTTTGATAATTTCTTCAGTTAAGTAATTTGTATAGCTGCCCCATATCTACAAGTAACACTTGGCTGCAAACAATATATTTATTACTTTTAATAATATTAAAAGTAACAATAAAAGCCATTACAACAGCAAAGACAAAGAATATGTACAGGTAGTCCTTGACTTTCAACAGTTCGAAGTTACAACATCATTTTAAAAGTGACTTATGACCATTTTTCACACTTACAGCCATTGCAACATCCCCATGATTACATAATCAAAATTCTGATGCTTGGCAACTGATTCATATTTATGATGGTTTCAGTGTCCAGTGATCCCATTTTGTGACCTTCTGACAAGTAAAGTCAATGGAGAAACCAAAGTTTCCTTAATTAACAACTGTATTGCTAACTTAACAACTGCAGTGATTCAGTTAACAAAAAAGTCAGAAAATGGGAGAAAATACACTTGACAAATATTTCACTTAGCAACATAAATTTTGTGTTCAATTGTGGTCATGAGTTGAGAACTCCCTGTAACAACTATGGGAAAAAAATCACAATCACCCATCATTCATGCTCTCATGATTCAGTCAGGAAAAGTCCAGTGGGGATCAGGCATAAAAAGTGGGATAGAGGCAGTGTGATCCCTCCTAAATATTTTTTTTGTTTCAGAGTGTTAAAAAATATCATAATGCAGGAAATAATTCTAGCACTTAATGTCTGGGGGAAGTGATTTGTATCAGTCAGTTTTGATGCACAGATCTGCCTCCTCGATTGAAATAATCATAACAAAAAGAATCTATGTTTGTTTCAGAGATCTTCGGATGCAGAGACTATTAAAAGTTGTTTATGGCCAGTCAGCTTTCTACACTATTGGTTACCCTGGCTAACAATGCAACTTATTGCAGGATTTTTATTGCTATTCTTTATTCCCAGCCCTACTTAATGATACCAAGCAATACATTTGTTCTATAACTGTGTTCTTGCCTTTCCCAGAAGCTCTCATGTCAGCTGCAGATCACTAAATAAAAGTATCCACACCTTCTCTGAAGTACCTGAAATAATCCAAGGCTAGGGAACAAATGCTAGACAAGGTAAAACATAGTTTGAACCATAGGGCTGCTCGTATATTAAAACCTGAAGTACAGTATGGGTTTCCAGCATCATTGACACATCATTCCTCTTATGTTATTGCAGCTGCTTGTTATTACCCCATTAATTTATGCCTGTGCTGAATCCATAGAAATCAAGTGTGTATGATATTCCATAGAATTTTTTGTTCTACTTTGTTTTCTTTTCTCCAAGGATCAGAATTCAGTCATTCAATATAGCTTTTAGTCAGATCTGTCAATTTAAATTATTATTAGATGAAGCTCAGGGTTCAGATGTTCAGCCTTGATAAGCAAGGAATTTGGGTCCTTAAGCAAATCAAACCAACCAGTTTCTCAACTAGATAAACTTTCTGATTTCACAACGTAATATTGAAAACTACCTTTGTTGTATGTTTCTAAATATCGCCTAAAAGGTACAAATCATGGCCACTTAAAAAAACCCTGGAACATTGTATTACAACTGTAACAATGCAGGAACTGGGTGAGGCAGCTTGCTTGCTTTCAGCAATCATTGGATTGCTATCTAATCCTGTTAGATTTTTTTCTTAACCCCAAATTACAAAGCCCTAAGAAGCAAGTTTCTTTTACCATAATGATACCTTAAACCAGTGTTTTTCAACTTCAGTAACTTTAAGATGTTTTGACTTCAACTTCCATGCATGCTGGTTGGAAAAATTCTGGTAGTTGAAGCTCACACACCTTAAAATGGTTGAGGTTGAAAAGCACTGCTTTGAATAATATGCCAGAAGTTATGTTTATAAATTGTTTTTAACCACTCTGTTCTCTCAGTAGTTAGTTTTTCAAATTATAATAAATTGTGTATTGTTTAAAGCCATCATTTAACTGAACTCTAATCACCAGATTCACACACAACATGGAGTCCTAAAGCATGCTATAGAAAAAACAATAATTAACTTTCCATGCTGCAGTAAAATAAAAAAAAACTATATTATGGCTTTGTCTTTCAATAATTTGTGTTACTATTAGAACAAACTATTTGTAGCTCAGGGTTGAACTGCATTTACCTTGGTGTACTGATGATGTTACCTAGTTTGGCACTGAAACATCTGTAAAAAACCAACTCTGAGGTCCTGATTCAAGGTCTTGGGATCTTACAAGAAGAACACCAAACATGCTGCATGAAAAGAGGTAGTTTATTTTCAGAGCAGCTAACCTACCCTTGAAGATAGGCTACATATAGGAGTACAGAGGGTAGAAATATTCATAGGGAAGGTGGCAGAGGTGACATTTAGCAGGTTCTGACCAGTTCTGGAGAACCAGTAGCAGAAATTTTGAGTTGTTCAAAGAACTGACAAATACCACCTCTGACTGGAGATTTTACAGTACACGCCAACCAAGCCACACCCACAGAACCGGTAGTAAAAAAATTTGAATCCCACCACTGAAAGGTGGTCTTTCAGTGAGTATATACATGCCTTGTGTGTTGTTTAACTTGGTGTCCATTTAGCTTCAGTGGCAAAAATGTTTCAATTAACTTCTCTTAAGTTTACAGACACCCTTTTCTTTGATTTGTGGGATGAGTTTGGGTAACTCATTTTTGGGTTCAAGAAAGTTTGTGCAAAGGATTTTCCCTGTTTGCTATTTTTTTCTTGATTCAATCAGTTTCAGCTCAGCTGCAAATTATTTAGTGGAGACGCAATTGAGTGATCTTTTGCAACAATGTATTTACCTTTGCTTGCAACATTGTTTGTAGTCTTGGAACTCTGTGGATCATGTTAATGGTTTAGGGAAAGTTAAGCCCCTGTCACACTGCACCAACGGATGCAAAGAGGATGTAAAATGGACAAAAAAGCTTGCCATCCGTTTGCCATTCGTTGTGTTAATGCGATTGTACTCACTGCCTCCGTTTTGCTTCCTCTCTATCCATTCAGCATCCATTTATTGATGTTTCATCCGCTCAGAAAGTTTTGAGCTGCTCAAAACTTTTGCGCGGAAAATGTATCCAATTCGTCCGTTATGCATCCGCTACGCATCGCTAGGCATCCACTGCGCATCCCGCCAACTCCATCCACTCGACGCAGGAGGAAGCGGAACGGACGCAGGAACGGATGCAAATGGATGCAGAATGGATGCCTAGCGGAAACAAAGGCGTTTAAAACGGAAAAAAATTCCAAGAGGGGACCTAACCTCGGATTATTAAGGATGTCTAGAGGATGCCTAGAGGATGCAAAGGGACAACCTATACTGCCCATAAAAAGGGGGAGCAACACATCTGGATCTTCACTTTCACCACCAGCAGCCCTTCAGTGCGGACCTCTGCAGCCTTCATCTGCCTCTTCCTCTTCCACATGCATCCAATATGTCCACCGTGGATCGTAACACAGTCCTTTTGGCAGCCCACCATCCTCGCAACAGTGCCGAGCCATCATACCAGGCCTCTGTGAACTCTACTAGCAGGAAGGAAAAGGGGACAGCCAAAAGTGTTGGTATGAAGATGCGTTCGTCAGAAGTAGCAGAGGATGGACTGTTATAACAAGCTGATGGTGGAGCTCAGGAACGAAAGACCCCCTCGTGCATTCCAAAACTTTCCATGAGGATGCCTCCAGCCATGTTTGATGAACTTGTGCAGCGCTGACACCTAGGTTGACCCAAAGGCCAAACACACACTCCGGCCCAGCCTGACCTGGGCTCAAGGTGCACTCACTCTGTGCACCTGGCCTCAGGGACCACCTACAGGAGCATGCATATGGCTGGAGAGTGCCACAACAACACCAACAGCCATTGGTGGTCAGAGAAAATGGTTGCAGGCCATCATCGAAGAATACATGGAGGAGCTCCTCCGAGTGCCCCACCACTGAAGAAAGGCCTGGAAGAAATTTGCAGAGGAAGTGGTGTCAGAGGTGAAATTCCCCCACACCGACGTTGAAGCATAGATTGGGAAGCACGTGGCCTGTCAAAGCTCCAGACAAAGTTCGGAGTCCACTTATTTCAATTACCAAGGGCTTCTTCAGCTCATCCTCATTCGGATGTAGAGGATGCTGACTACATGTTATGTACATTCAATGCTTCAGGGCCAAATGGTTCAGCTTCAGAATGCCCAGGTATACAACGCCAGTCACCTCAAGGAGGGGCTGAACGCAACCTCATCGGTGGGCTTCCAGATCAGAACCCTCCCCACGGACACACAAAGAGTGCCCTACTTCATCTGCGCGGATGACGCCTATTTCTCCCACTCACAACCTACCTCAGAAGCCCTACACTCTTCAGACTCCTCACCCGTGAAGAGAGGATCTTCAACTACAGGCTGTCCAAGGGCAGGCGAGATGGTGGAAGACGCCTTTGGCATCCTGGCCAATAGTTCCAAGGTACTTTCACCCCATGCAGCATTCACCCCCAACCGTGAGGACATTCGGAAGTTACTGCATCCTGCACAATCTCACGCACTCGTAAACGCCTCTCAACACCACTACCCATCTTGCAAACAGGCTCGTGGACTTCCAACAAGACAATGGGCATGGAGCCTGCGGGAATGAGAGGCAAGGGAAAACCTGGATAGACACTGAGAGTGGCAAGGCCCCAACAGAGGCCTCACGTGAAGGGAAAGATGCAGCGCAACCTCCTGAACACTGGTGCAACTCCCCAGCTGAGGCAGTGGAGTGCAAGACAGGATGATAGATGCTTAATGGATGCTTCCTTCAGCCTGTCTCAATCACACGATGAGATTGTGCCATGTATGTTGATGGCCTGACAATGAACAGGGCCATTTAATAAAGAGTGTGTTTATGTTGAAATGTGTGAATCAAATGATTACATTGTTATTGATAATAAAGACCATTAGGTGTGGCCTGGGAGGGTGACCAATACATGTCCCCATAGCTGCACTGGAGGTTATCTATCCGCACAGCTATTAACCATCCCAAAGAGTATCCCTGCCATTCACAGCTTATCGTCAAACCCATCCCACTGCTATCTTAACCATCCCACAAGCATGCAAGGCTTAAACTCATTTCTAAAAGTTTTCACCAAGAACTTTATTAAAAAAAAAAGAAATGACACTGGTGGATGTGCAAGGCCGCCACAGCAGCCTCACGTGAAGGGAAGAAGCAGCGGGCAAACCTCCTGAAAACACTGGTGTGCACTCCCCAGCTGGAGCAGTGGAGTGGCAAGACAGGAGAAATGATTAATGGATGCTTCCTTTCCAGCCTGTCTCATGCACACTGATGAGATTGGGCAATGTATGTTGGTGGGCACCTACAATGAACAGAGCATTTAATAAAGAGTTGTGTGTTATGTCAAATGTGTGGATCAATGATTACAGATTGTTATTTGATAATGAAGTGCCAAAGTTTTGGCACCTGGAAGCGTTTATCTATTCCACGCTATTACCCATCCCAAAGGTATCCCTGCCCATCCCACTGCTATCTTAAACCGCATTTCCAAAGGTATCCCTGCCCATCCCACTGCTAAATTTTCCCTTTAACCCCCAATCCCCAAAAGGGGTAATTTTTTTTTGCCCTGCCCATCCCACTGCTATCTTAACCCATCCCAACAAGGCATGCAAAGGCTTAAAACCATTTCTAAAAGTTTCCACCAAAGATTTATTGAAAAAATAATGAAGCAAGTGTGGTGAAGAAAGATAATCTTTATTAATAACAAGCTGTAAAAGAAAATGACCCAAAGTCAAGTGGTCCAATAAGTGAACAGGTAGACCCAGTCTCTGGCACTCTTCTGGTCATTGGAGGTGTACCCAGTCTTCAACGGATAATGGGGTCCAGGTTGCTGTGGGATGGCTGCTCTGGATTGCTGGTTCTGAAGCACACACTGGGGTGCCTGGTCCTCTTTGGGGCCACGTGGGACGAGTGTGTTGAGCGAAGCTCTCGGACAGCTGGGTCAGCCCCGTGATGCTTGAGAGCCTTCCTCCATGACTGGGGGTGTCAGCCCCCATACGATGACAGATGTACTGAAGCCGGGCTTGGCTGTGGGGTGGGAGGCAAGGAGCAGTGTAAAGTGAGCTGTCTGGTCTGCAGCTGGGTGAGGGACTGGGCATTTGGTGGCATCTGTTGTCGTGGGTGTGGTTATCGGTGTGTGGGTGGGCATCGGTGGCATGGGTGGGCATCGGGGTGGTCAAATTCAAAAGTGCACCGGTGGCAATCCGATGTATATGTGCCTGGACTTGGAAGTGGTTGTTGCCTTGGCGCTGAACCTCCTGTAGCCATTAGCCTTGGTAGGTGAGGGCCTGTTGGAAAGCCTTGGGAATGCGGGGACATTCACCTGGGGTGGAGGAGCAGACCTGGACTGGGTGGGAGCAGGTTCCCTCTGGGTCCTGGAGGGTTTGTGAAGCAGATCGCGTGATCCTGTCCTTCATCACCTGGTACTGGGGTTTCCGCTCATGTCCATGAGGTCTGGTTCACAAGTGAGGAAGGGCTTGCGGTGGCAGGATGAAGGAGTCAGTGTATTCGCAAGCGGAGAAGGAAGATCGACGCTGCTCCTGATGGTATCTCTAATCTCAGCAGGAACAGGATGTGGCTCTGTCCCTCCGGTTTGCCTCTCTGCCTTTCTATGGAGCTGGAGCTGGTGTGGTGCGGTTGGGCTGTGGTGGAAGTGCCGTCTCCTTTCTCCCCACTGCATCAGGGGGTCCTCCACGCACTCCGCCACAGGTAGTACAGCTGTCGGAGGGGTCTCCATTGTTGACATGCACCACAGCAGATACCTGCCTGGAGACAGGAGCTGACTCTCTGCCGGAAGAGGATGGCTCTCAGCAGGCTGCCAACATGAGAGAGATGGTTGTGAGATGGGTGCTCCTGGGGCGGATCTCACCCTCCAGGAAGCTGCACTTGGCCATGACGTAGTTCTCTCAGGGGGGGGGGGCTGTCCATCAGCTTGACCTGCGGTCTGCCAGATTTTCTTTGAGGTGCAGCTTCTGTACCAGGGTGCATGTGCTTCACCAAGCCGAGGAGCACCTCCGAGTGTAGCCCAGGCTCTCCGCCTTCTTCTCTCAAGGTTCGCTGCTTTCCTTCTGGTGTCCCTATAGAGCCTGTATCCCTTCCGCCATAGTACTTCCTTTGGCAGAACCACAGGGCCCTCATCACAGGGGCTTCCAGGTTGTGGGTCTGCTCCTCCCACACCACCACAGCAGTAGCAGCAGCACCAGCAGCACCAGCAGACCAGGATCATCAGCAGCAGAGTAAGCACCAGCAAGTGCAGCCAGGAACCAGCAAGGACCAGCGGACCAGCAGGACCGCAGGAACCAGGAGCACCAGCAGGAGCAGGAGCACCAGCAAGGACAGAAGGTATGAGAGCAGCACCAGCAGAGTAAGCCACCAAGCAGAAGCACCAGCACCAGGACAGCGCCAGCAGAGGTAAGCCCCAGCAGAAGCCCCAGCATCAGGAGCAGCACCAGCAGAGTAAGCACCAGCAGAAGCCAAAAGCACCAGGAGACCAGTGCCAGCAGGAGTAGCACCAGCAGAAGCACCAACCGCCAGAAAGCAGTTGTTCAGCAGAGTTAAGCACCAGCAAGAAGCACCCACCGCCATAAAAGCAGCGTCTCAAGCTTCCTCCAGAAGCAGCATCAGCAGAAGCACCAGCCCCAGAAGAGCGAGCCCGCGGCGCAGAAGCCCGCAGCAGAAAGCAGAGTGAGGGCCAGGGGGGGAGGTTGGCCCTGTCCCCTCTTGGCCAGGGCTGGCAGGCAGATGGCTGAGGCTTTCGTTCTTCCCATAGGTTGTGGGTTGCTTGGCTGGGAGGCTGGCTGGCCAGGCCAGGCAGGCAGGTTGGCAAAGCTGTTTCTGGAAGCAGGTCTTTCCTCTGAATGTTGACCTGCCTTGGGAGCTGCTTTCCTTTTATTATCGCCGGGGCTAACACAATGCATCCTCCCCGCATGCGCAGGTGAACGCTAGGACATCCGCTAGGGCATCCGCTAGGCTTCTGTTAGTGCTAGGCACTTCCGCTAGGCTGCTCCGCTTCTGCCATCCGTCGGCGTCCGCTCTGCATCCGCTGTATCCGTTCCGCGTCCGCTTTGCTGCACTCCCCCGGAAGCCTTGCGGATATGCCATCCGCTCTCATCCGCTTCCATCTGCTAGGCTTCCGTGGAGCATCCGCTTTCCATCCGCCCTAAATCCTCCCCCCGTCCATTCCTTTCCTTGTTGTCCGCTCTGGTTATACAAATTTTTACCCCTTTTGAGAGTGGATAACAAAGGAGGGAACATTTTTCTCGTCCGCTGTGTCCTTTTTACAAACGTTTTGCATCCGTCAGCCAGTGTTACAGGGCCTTAAATGAATTAAAGATAAAGGCTGCTAGAATAAGGGGGAGTAGAAAATTAGTTTCTTTGACCATAGTGAAAATAAGACATGTTTTTACAAAATTCTGGAAACTCTTTTTGGATTTTTGGCACCAGGACTGTAATATTAACAATGAATGAATCTGTATATGAATAAGGAATGAATTACAGGGAGAAGATGCACTTGCATAAAACTTTATAGGAGATGAAGGATTGCAAATTTGTTGCCATTGTTGTGATGAAAATTGGAAGTCATTTCTTTAAATATTTCTTTTCTTTTTTTCACTTTAACTTACTTTACATATTTATTTCCTTTTAGATGTGAATGAAGGGAATCAACAATTTCTTAGAGATGATATAGTTTAGTACAATTGATCAATTGACAGAAATTAAATGATAAATTAAATGATAAGCAACAATGGTATTGCTCCAAGATTTTACATTTTGGGCAGTGAAAAATGAAAGTTAAAATGCACATCAAGGCAGAAGAAATCTTGCAAAAACACAGATAATATGACAGGTATGAGATCAGCCAAGTGCAAGTTTTCTTGTTTTTAAAGTTGCTAATTCTATAGAAAAATAAAGCAATGAAGGATAAAGTATTAAGCACCAATTAACTGTTTTCTTATAAAAGCTGAGATTATTTTTTTTAAAAAATCAACTAATCATATAAATGTTAATTCATTTTAATTCAGTTAAATTGAAATATATTTAAATGAACATAAAACAAAAAAATTGGCAAAAAAGCATTGTCTTCTTAGATGGATCAAGCACATATGCAACAGCTTCCTAGATGAAAATGAAGAAAAATTGCCAATTACAATTCTTGTAAATACCTAATGTTAAAAAAAACCTTTTTTTTAAAAAAAAGAAAGGTGTTACATAGTTAATTGAGGGTGACTTCTTAGTCAATCAATATATTTTAATTGGTTAATCTAATGACTCAGATTTGGAGCTCTTAAAAAACCAAATATTATCGTGAAGCTCGGTAATATAATTATGCAATTAGAAAATCTGAATGCCTCAAGCTTTGCAAAAAAAACCCCCTCTTTTGTTCATGATCTTGTCAGAATCTTACTTCCTAATATTTAATGGGAATACTTAAAAATAGGAGTGTACAGCTAGCAGCATCAGGAATAAATGAAATGTCTTAAAATCTTGGCTAGAGTTCCTGAATATATCTCCAAATTCTTCTTGTGAAGTATAATTTTAAGCATAACTGTATTACATTCATAAAGCACAATCATATTAATTGTACTCAATTATTTTATTTTAATTTTAAATTTTTCTCATAGCTTTTTGCTGGCTTCCCTACCCAGTCATAATACTGCAAAATTCAATCTGCTCATGACTTAAAAAAAATTAAAATTACACACCTGCTTTAAAATCTAATTTACCATAGTTTCTTCTTTCTGAAAGTCTTATCTTGGAAATGTGAAAGGGCAAAGAGCAGCAGAGTAGACTCACCTATGGAAGATAATCTACAAAACTTTTTGCAGTGCAGGTATAATTTCATCATAAAGAGTATGGGTTTACCACAATGAGAGTCCCCCCCCCCCAGATTGTGTGCAGTTTAAATAGAGATCTAATTCCAAATGGTGCAAAGCTTCTCCTGTATTTCAGAATAAAATTAGTCAGTCTTACATTTCAGATGTAATAAAGAAGGGCTGTGTAACACAATCTAAATTACTGTCAATGTGCTTCATGCTCAGAGGTTATGTCATTGAAGCAAAAAGGCAATGCTTTGGATGAATAGTGCCAAAAGAAGTATCCTTCTTCTGTGTTTGTCAAAAACAAAGAACAAACATTTGTATTCAAGTAACATGAAAATTAAATATGGTTAATAGTCAATAGTGGTATAAGAGAGATAATAGTACCCACAACACTCAAGACAACAGCAAATGTCTTCTCTGAAAAAATAAGAATGTAGATATGGGCTTTGGGAAGTCAGTAGAAAAAAGTACCATGAAGATGCTGGCAGAAATAAGAATCTGTCTTGCAGGCTGGTCTTTCCTTTGAGACATCTATTGTAGGTAACCTTTCTTATTATTTAAGATATCACATTTCCTATATGGATCTGCTCAATTGTCTCTAGATACTGTTATCTACATATGAGGGAAAGTAGAAGCTAGGCTATGGTAGGAGCCTAGTTATGGGAAGTTCCTCTTGACAAAGATCAACAATTATTCATTTTTAACATTGAGGACAATAATTTCTGTAAGAGGCATTCTGATTTTGGTTATTTCTCATCCATAATCATTCTGATTGAAGTCATACACATGCAGTTCCAACTTCTGAACTCCATGATTTGGATTGGAACAACAACCAATTACTTGTTGTAATGCCTCAATTGCCTCAATTTCTAAAGGAGGTAAGTCGGTATCTCTTGGAAGCAATTCAGTTGACCTGTGAGTTACTATCCAAAACGTTTCCCTGTGTTATAGCTGGTATACATCTGAAGCAGTGGTGGGATTCAAAATTTTGTACTACTGGTTCTGTAGGTGTGGCTTGGTGGGCGTGGCTTGGCTTGGTGGGTGTGGCAGGGGAAGTATACTGCAAAATCTACTCCCTCCCCACTCCTGGGGGAAGGTAACTGCAAAATCCCATTCCCTCCCCACCTCACTAACCTGTTTTCCAGCTCTGGTCTCCTGTGCAGGGCAACAAAGGAAGACCTAGCTGATCATCTGGAACTCGGGAGGCAGAGAATAGATGGGATAGGGCCAGCCAGAGGTGGTATTTGCCAGTTCTCCAAATTACTCAAAATTTCTAATGTTTCTTTCTCCAGTTCTTTCTCCAGAACTGGTCAGAATTTGCTGAATACCACCTCTGCTCTGAAGGTATGGAATATGAAGCAAAGCCTCAACTGTTTAATGTTGTAGAGATGATATGCAACAATGCTGATGAGCATGTCAAATATATCAGATGGATCACTGAGTTCCCTCATACCCCAACAGAAATCTCTAAGAAAATGTAGACAATATAAATATATTTTGAGCATGTTTTATTTCTCTGCCTTTTCTGTCCAAAACAGTTCAAGAAGGCAAAATAACCCTTTTTAAAAAGTAGAATCCTCATCTTTCATAGGTAAAGATTGAGATTTAATAAGTGTGAAGTTATTATTTCTATGTAGGTACTTCCAGTTCCTTAAGCACTGCTCAAGTTGAAGTGTTTTGTTCTGTATGATGCAGAACATTAGATTTATGACACAGATGTATTAGACTTATCCCATACAATGTTGAAAAGATTTCAGAGTTTGTCCAATGCTGGCCTTAAGAGTAACATCCTTGCTCAAAAGAAATAAGGCCAGAATACCAGTGGGGGATAAACCTGTACTCTTTTCCATGCTGGGGACCAAATTGCTGCAGCTGGCATGGATCTCCTAGCTATAATTGAATGAAGATAAGCTGTGCCAGGCTTCCATTCTGAATGATTTTAAGAGGAGGAAACGTTTTTGTCTTTGCACTCCATTAAAAACACATTGGATTCTGTAACACCAGATATTAAACTACCTGGGTGAAATCTAGTTGAGATAGAAAGGAAAACAAAAGCACTTTTTCTCAAAGAAACATGTATAGATGGTTAATCCTTTCCTTCATTAGACCCTCAATTTATATGGAGATTTGTATATTCTCGTTTTATTTTTATATTCATGTAAAGGGAGCACTTGTCCATCTGTGTTGAGACAGGAATAAGAAGCAGACAAGGAACCCATGGTTCCTGTGTGTACTTCTGGTGGGTATTTACAAGGAAACCCACCAGCTCTCAAAAATGCAATACTCTTCCTGACAGGAGTTTTGGCACAGCAAAAGCACTGAACCAGAAAAATACAATTTGCCTACTCTAAAGATTGTTTTCTCTGTCACAGAAAACTCTAACTTAATTCAAAATTCCTTTCTAGATTTAACCAAACAAAACAGAGCACTATGTCCAGCCTCTGATGTAGACTTAAAGAGCCAGACAATTTTCAGGGCCATTGTTCAATAGAGATACCTCAGAGAGACAATTTCTGCTGCAATAGACATTTCCTCTGACTTACTTACATCCATTATTTTTATTCAATTTATTGGAAATAAATAGTTTTTAATTTGCCACCTATAAAAGGGAGGAATGACATTTGAAGTAAATAATATGGAATTCATAGATTTATTATAATTAAAGAAGTATGTGTGAGCCTACTTTTCATTTTATTCATTCATCTATTAAATACTCTACAATTTTCAGGGATTTCCAGTGACAAGGTATGGGCGAACGGAGGTGCTAAAGCTTGCTCTGGGTTTCATGCTATCTCCTTTTGCTGTTGGAGTGACCCTTAGGGGTGCACACATCTTGTAGAGAAGTGTGCCAGTGTGGGGAGACTCAAGTGGTGTGGAAAAGGCTATTCTCATCACGACGTAGAGAAACCCTGTTGAGACGGACAACAAGACACTGTCAGCAATGGCAGTCCTAAAGCCTTGATCATTGCATACAAGAGGAAGTGAGTGAGTGATAGACTGTGGTGAATGAAGAGCGCAAGAAAAAGAATTTGCGATCCTGATTGAGCATTGAATATTGGAGTATCTTAGTCGGAGCGAAGCCCAAAAACAGCAGCCAAAGCAGATACGAACGGTGGTGAAAGTAAAAGGGCTTGTGAGACAGAAGAGGGTAAGGATGCGAGTGATCAGACAGAGAAGATAAGAGAATTGGAGGGATCTGAGAGACTGATAATAATTGGGGGAGAGAAAAAAAAAGAAAGAAAGAACAATAATTTAATTTAAGGGAATTCTGAAGGATTTGAATTGTGGACTTTGGGGAAAATTGGATGTTGCTACAACTTTAACAGCACTACAATGACACTATAATACCCGAAGGAAGCTAAACAGCACACATGTAAGTACCCGCGAAACCTTAAAAAAAAAACAAAACACAAATATCTACACAGAAGCGCCTGATGATGGCAGATGAGATTCTGCTCGAAACGTTTGCTCAAACTTTAACAGAACTACAATGAAACGTGGGATAATACCGTAGGAAGCTAAACAGCACAATGTAAGTACCCCGCGAGAGCTTAAAAAAACAACAAATATTAAATATTATAGTATATATTATTATATATATATATATATATATATATATATATATATATATATATATATATGTTTTCTGAAGTGTTTTCGCGAGTATTTGTATGTGGATCTCTGGTTATTCGGGTTTTCTTCCGCGTAGAATTGGAAGTAAATCTAGGGGCAACGTTTCGATGAAGTCTCATTCATCATTTCAGGCTTGTTCTTCAGCTTCTGTGCTGTCTCACTCTGAGAAGCACAAGAGCTGGAAGAAAACAAGCCTGAAATGATGATGAATGAGACTTCATCGAAACGTTAGCCTAGATACGCCAATTCTACGCGGGAGAAAACCCGAATAACCGAAGTCCAGTCTATTAATATATTATATACGATATATATATTATATATTATAAATATAATATATATATATATATAATCCTTATATTTGTTTGTTTGTTTTTTTAAAGCCTCTCGCGTGGGTTCCTTAACATTTTGTGCAGTTCAAGCTGCCATCGGTATTATCCCACATCATTGTAGTGCTTTTAAGTTGTAGCAACGTTTTCAGCAGAATCTCATCTGCCATCATCATACAGAGCCTAATGATGGCAGATGAGATACTCTGCTGCAAACGTTGCACAAACTTTACAGCACTACAATGACGGGGATAATACCCAAAGGAAGCTGAACTGCATTCATGTTAAGTTCCCAGCGAACACTTAAAAAACTATATATATAATATTATAATAATATATATTATATATATATATATATATATAATAGATATATAGATATATATATTATATATATATATACTATGATTTGAGTCCTCATCTTGCCAGATTTAGGAGCCGTTAGCAGGCTCCTGTCCAATGATGGCATAGATGGATGAATGGACTGATAAATGAATGAAGGTATAGCCTTTTAGGTTCCAGCCCACTGATTTAATCAGTTCTTCAAACCTTGCACATATTGATAGTCTTTGCTGTTTTTTCACTCCATGGCGTATTTGTTTATTGATCCATATTCTTCTATGTTTTCTTCTTTGGATACACAATTGTCTATTAAAGAAGGAAAAAAATTCCTATGGATCTGAATAAATACTCATTTCTAATTTTTTTGTTGCTCTAAGGAGAAAAGTATGCAAATTTGCATGCAGTATTCCATATTCAGTATTTATATTCAGTATTCCATTCCAGTTTTTAAATTGAATTTTTTTTTAAAAAATAGAGGGGGTCCAAATCTCATGGGCATTCTAAAACATTTGTGCTTGCATTCAGCAATGCTGCAGTTGATAATATATGGCTTGAAAAATAACACTCAGTGACCTTCTGGATCATTACCCTTTTAAAATTTAGTTCAAAACGTATAGGACAAAGCAGTTCAGATGAATGCCTGGACATCACTTAATGCATTTAAAAATTCCATGTTCTAACATTTGAGAAAGGTCAAACCATATGGAATCCATGGGTTATTTTTCTTTAGATGCTTTCCTTATTTATTGTTATTATTGCTTTGCATTTTTCTTTTTAGCTTCATGGTTGTGCATATTGTCTTTTATGCAATGAACAAATTTATGAAAGATCCAGATTACATCTTTTTCTATGCTTAGACTTTGTCTCAGTGAAAGAAATAACCTCTGGGAAGATGATAGATCGATCGATCGATAGATAGATGATATAATTTGGGCATAAAAGTAAACATAGTGAAACATGTAACCTTGTAAATGTTTTAAACATCAGTACTTTTTTTTCTAAAGAAAGACATTTCAAGGCTAATTTTGTTGATGCAAAATTTCAGCATCCCCACTCAAATTATGTTTCAATTAATTCCTAAGTGATCGGAAACTGACACATCTATGTGATACAAAATTAAACATGACATGCTTCCTATTTATGAGTAGTTATTCAAAGATTAAAATATATTAAAAAATAACAGTGAATACAGTGGGGGCATGAATCTAGACACAGTTCTGATTAATTCACTACTACTTTTTGCTTAACTATAAAATTCTTAATAAGACCAAAATGTAACTACACCAGAGGAGATAAATCTATTTGATTGGTCTGTCCTAGGCACTAAAGGACTCAGTGAGGTTCCAGAGTTAACTTGGGGTATCCCTGAAGCTCTGATTAAAAACGTGCTTCAGTTAAGTTTTTAATCACATCCTGGGATGAACAATGATCGTGGCCTTGGATCAGATCCTGCTTATGCAGACTTTCCATGGGTGGATCCTAGAGGTCCCTTGGTTCTTGCATGAATTCTGGGAGATGAATTGTAATAAAGACACATAAAACCACTAGAACAGGAGTGTCAAACTGGCGGTCCATGGGCCAGATGCATCATATGCAGGCTATGACTACCCCAGCTCCGTGAATGGGAAAAATGTCACGAAATGTCATGAGGTGGCAGTGTGATGCCATGAGTCTGACATCCATGTACTAGAGTAAAATTAAGAATAAGTGAGCATAGGCATCGGCCTGTATCAGAGACCAAACTATTACACATTACTCTATACTCTTATTGTTTCTGCAGATATGTGCTAAGTGATATTGTTTAGGTGATTCATGTTGCTGTGCAGGGATCTATCAGATAAAGTCATTAGGATTCACTCACTAGTACAAGCTATTTGCACTGAGTTCAGTCTCATGACCCTGAGGAAATGGATTATAGACTCTGCTATTTGTTTATAAGACATATGTCCTTCCTATACAAATTTTCTATAAATGATGTTGACATTGTCATTTTATAATTTTGAGACCACAATTTTTGCCATTTCTCTAGTTCAATCCCATATCCAAAATTTCTTCCCGACAGCAATTCATAGTTTCTTTAACTTTGTCCTTTCTTCTAGTTTTAATTTCTAATAAAATAACCGAATACGCTTTCTTTAATCAGCCTGTTTCATCAGTTAGCCTGGGGTCATAAATATTATATAAATCAGCCAAATTTTTATTATACGAAACCTGTCTGTTTTAAAGTCTCTTTCTTATACCGTGTTGAATGTATTTTTCACTAAGAAACATTCCATCTTTACACCCTTGCCTGTTTTTTTTCATGTGTCTTGTTGCACCCAATTGAAGTGTCACCCTTTCATTCAAATTTCTCCCATATTTAGACTTGTTTGTTCCTTTTAGTGTCTTATAGGGATAAGAAAATGCTTCATAGCCATAAACCAGAACTGCGAATTTTCAAATAACATTGTCTGTTTAATCCTCGTTTCTCCCAATTAATCCCACCACTGAGACTCCCGGTATGTGTATGTATTCTAAAATAACCCTGTATTTACTTCCCTGTTACCATAAAAAGGCATCGGGTCACCCCAACAAGCGGCAGCTTATTCAGTGTCCTATTTAAATGTCACATCAATTCTGCGTATTCTTTTAATGTAATCCATTTCCTTAACCCAATGTAGATGTTTGTAGGTTGAGGTAGTACAACTCCCAATTAGGCACATCAAATCTCCTATCTAATATCTAGCCATCGGTGAAGAGTTTTAACTTTTGTGGCGTGATTACGACGCCGATGCTTTCTTACTTGCCATATATGTCTCAATACAAGTTTTGTTTAAATCTTACCGAAGTAGTCCTTTCCAAGCCTAATTTGGTATTCGTTTGAAACAAATATAGACATTCTGGTAAAAGTATTCATTTGATTGTTGAAAATTCTCCTCATCATTAGTGAACAATTGTAGGTTTTCCATTTCGTCAAAGTCTACGTGCTATGTGTCTGTCTATCAGTTATATGTAACTGGTTCGTTCTGCTTTAAGCCATGGTACAGACATCTGCTGTCATAATGATATCCCCACAGTTACTGTAACCTTATTTTGTGGACTTGCAATTTTCAATAACTATTGCCCAATTTCTTTTGTCTTAGAACAGAACATATTGCGTTTGTCAAACATCTTTTCTTATCTTTGTTTTATTTCAATAGCCACGCACACTCATATTGCCATAGTGCCTCTATCTTTTCAAATCAGCTTGTTTGGCTGCTGTTTTCAAGAGGGATCTTCTAAAATAAGGCCAACGTTCATCCGGCAAAGAGCTTGCAATTAAATTCTTTCCTTTTTTAATTTCATTCCTTGTTATACTCTTTTGCGTCTTTAATGTTTCTATTTAACACTTCCACGACGTTAATATGAATGAGCCAAAAGGTGAGTAGTGGCAACCTTGTTCTGTTAGCCTTTTTATATATTGATAGAGTCTGTCTCAATTCTCCCTCTATTAACTTTGACGCTTGCCGTTTGTCTTATAACTATTATGCGTTGTACGCTTGAATAAAATTTTCTTACGCAAAGCCCATCATGCTCAAACTGAATAATAACATCGAAATCTCCACATCTTCCGCATTATCAAATTTATGCATTCTAAAAGCATCAATGATCAAAGCCAATTGTGGTGTTTCGGGTGACGCCTTCCATAATTTCCAAGAGTCGCATCCCTACCATATTGTCTCTAAGTATGTCTCTGGGCCTTTAACTCCTGTGTTCGTTGCAGAAACCGTGTGGAAATCAGAACTGATATACCAACTATATGTAGCAGTGGCTGATGTCCTGTTTGTACCGGGTCTGCTCTGCCGATAGTTAGAGACAGTGCGAAGCGATTTGAGGCTATAATCTGGTATTTAATAAAGAACATGGGTCTTAATTCTTTAATTCTGTACATGGAATCAGTCTCTGTCTTTTGGCGACATAGTGTAGATTTAGGCTCTCTGACCATGTTTTAGCGTAGTCTTCCTTCTTCTAGCATAACTTCGTTCATGACTTTTAGTAATGGAAGTTCGGCGAGCTGGTAAGTATTTTAGTAGAATTCTGCCGGATAGTCACATCCTGGCCTGGATGCCCTTCCATTATTTTGTTTGCTAAAGTTGCTTACAGTTAAACTCCATCATGCATTATTTGCTTTCTAACATTTTGCAGTGCTCTTAAGGCTTACTCTTAGCCGTAGACTATAGGCATGGTTTGTAAATACTGCTTTTAACTCTTTTCCTCATCATATTCTCTTGCTTCATATAATTCCCATAAAAGGGCTTCGAAGATTTCCTTTCTCTTTATTGCATGGCAAACTTGACCTGACATCATTAAACTGCGTATTTTCCTGCATTCTTTGTCCTTTTTCTAATTTGTATGCCTGGTTTGTTTGCATCCTCAAAAATAATTCTGTTTAGCCACTTCTATTTTCTGTACTAATTTCTTCTCTATTAACTCATTTTTTATCTGTTTAATTGTAATCCCAGGTTTTAGATTAATGTATTTTTCTGTGGCCCTTTTCTGTAATTCTTTTTTGAGTCTTTTATACTCATCTTCTAAAGCTTCCGTGGCTTGCCTTTTCTAATGTTCCTTTTTCTTGTGTAGTCTAGGTATCAAGCTCTAGCATATGCCTTCATTGCGTCCCCATACCTTTCTGGATTGAAGTATCTTCTTTTTTTATTTGTCTCTAAAGAAAAAAAACCAATTTCTTCTCATCTGTTGTATAAAATCCTTCTCCTTTAGAATAGTATTCTTTAATTGTCCATCTCAATCTTCTTTTTTTAATCCTTTCCATTTAATTGTCATTGCGATTGTGGTCTGCCCAGTACATGTTTCATAATTTGTTTTTGAATATTAGATATATAATTCTTGTTTTGAAGTCCCAAATCATATCTATTCTGACCATGTTTAAATGTCTATTTGAGTAAAGGTATTTGTTTTGGTTTTAACATTCTTGTCTCTTCATATATTCTTTTAATTTTATTTTATCTATCATTTTAAAAAAGGATTTGGGGAGAGTCTTCCTATTTTTGCTTTTGTTGTTGTTGTTGTTGTTGTTATTATAGTCCAGTTTATTTTCTACAATTACATTGAAATCTCCCATCATAACTATATTGACATAGTCAGTTCAATTATTTTCATGTGTAATTTTTTATAAAATTCATTCGGCAGTGTAAATCTGCCAATCAAGAATGTCTTTCGTATTATTGTCCATTAATTTCAACATTAATACTTCTTCCGTCTTCTCAGTATAAATCAATTTTTGCTGAAATGGTCTCTTTGTTATATATTAAAACCACTCCTCTTTTCTTACATGAGTCAAAGAAGTAAATATTTTCTCTTAATTTGGCTGTATCAACAATTGTTCATTATTGTTTTTTAATATGTACTTCTTGTAGACAAATTATATCAAATTTTTAGTTTTTCTATAATCTGTGAAAAAATTTCTTCTTTTAACAGACTGAATTAAGCCATTTATATTCATTTAAAAATCAGTTTCTCTTCATGATATATGCTTTTAATTAGGTTTGGCAGCTCTCTGTAGACTTGGTTTCACGTGTTCTTTAGTCTCCACCGATCCACCTTACAGTGCCTTCTTCTTTTTCAATCTCCATTTTGAGTCGTCTTGAAAATTCATAGTGAAATCTCTTCCCGTTTCTGCCTCCTCCTCTTTTCTTCCATAAAATTCCTGCATGAAAAATTCTGCTTTCTCTTCGATTGAGCTGAATTCTATTATCTCTGTTGCTTTGCCAATAGTTAAACATTAAACCTTCTGGGGTAGCCATCTATAATTCACCTCTCCTTCTTATCACACTAGCATCAGTTTACGACTCACTATAGAGATTAATTGTCTTCGTCATCCTCTCTCATCTTTTTTGGGTTATTTCCTTAATAACCACATACTCTCCTTTTGCTTCTCCCCGCTGGCTACGTTTCCACATGCTTTTCTCTCTTTACACTCTGATGCAGCAAATCTATCAGCTCGCCCCGAACTGTCTTGCAGCGGATTTGTGTTTCTAAATGGCTTTTTTTTTGAAACTTCCTGATATTAATTCCTGTCCTTGGATGGCCGGTTCCTTTTCTCATCCGACGTCATCTTTGTTAAATCCGAGTCTTCTCATATCTATATCGCATCTCCGATTATCATCTGGCCTTCTCTGATTGCCATCATCTCTTGCTCTTATCTGTCATTTCCAAGCTTCAGCCAATATTTTCTATCATTATCTACAAGCTAGGATTTTGTCCTTTTTCTTCCTCGTATGCTTATTTGAATAAATCTGAGCTTAGAAATACTGATCTGTCCATCCCCATTTTTCAACTTTATCCCTACCTTAATCTAATTCAGCACAATCACTAGACGCGCTTGTTCACAACCATCTGTTCAATCTCGCATATCGATAAATTCGCTCCAATCTTCTTGTCTCTTTGTTTATCTTCTTCTTCAATTTTTTTGGAATCCTCTCATCATACTTCTACCACATTTGTTGAATTGCTCTCATCCGCCACCTTTTCTCAGTTTTCTCTGTGCTTTGCTCAACGGTCTTCTCTATTCTCTTTTCTCTCTCATGGATGGTATCTGATTGCTCTAGTCTTCTATCTGTAATATAATATATATATTCGCACTACCTGATCAGTCGTGTAGAGTCACTTTTTTGACTTTGGATCTTGGTTCTAACCAGTTTGCTACCTGATTGAAGCGTTGTCCTTCCAGACTGCGTCTGGCGAGTCGGCGAGCCGACCGACAGCTGAGAAGGCTGAGGAGCCAGAAGCTTTTAACTTCCTACTCCATTTTTAAACATTTGGATTTCAGTTCTTCAAACACCCTTTAAGTCCAACTTTATGAATAGCCCATGTAATAATCCAAAATGGAAAAAATAAGGAATGTAGAGAGAAAAACCCCAAATAATAATAAAAAAGAAAGAAGATAAAATTAATTGTTTCAGGTTCTTCTTAACCCTAAATCAAACTCAATAATTAGGTAGAAATCGAAAGGAGATAGAATAAAAAAGCTTTTAAAAAGAGCAAAAAATAAAAAAGAATTAAAAAAAAATTACAAAGTAATAATTCTTCAGGGTTCTATTTCCAGCTAACCCTGATTAATCCGCAGTTGAGAATTCTTACAATCACAAAAAAAAAACCAGTATCGCCGAAAACAGTCAACAAATCCAAAGAAGAAAGGATTAAAAAAGAAAATTTTGTGAAGGTTTTCCTCATAAAATACAAAGCAAAGAATGAACAACTATTACAAAAATAAAGGTATTTAAAAAATCAAAACATGGGAATACGAGTACAGCTTGGCTAAGGAGTGGGGTTGACCCCTAACTCGTAAAGAAACATAAAAAAAGACCCACACCTGCACTTTATTTGATTATCAAGGCTCTTGTTCATTAGCTCTCTCCACAGACTTCAAGCCAAGTTTCAATTGCTGATAGAAAACCAGTAAGAATCACCCTGCAATTAACACTTCTGTGACTCTTCTCCCTCTATCTTCATCATACAATGTCCTTGAAAAAGATTTCAGAGCTTTCTTTTCAGCTTTCTCAGCTTCGTCAAATATTTTTCAAGCCCTCTAGTTGGCAGTGTTACAAAGTTTCTTTACTCCACTCTCCCCCTCCTTTCCTGGACCAAAACGTAATGAAAGTTAAAAAGAAAAACAAGAACCAAGTTATTAATTTAAGGGAGCTCTACCTAAAATATTACAAAGCTCAAAAAAGAAGAGAAAAAAATAAAACATAGAAAAAACCAGTCCAGTTAGCAAGTGTAGAATCACACTAGAAGTCCAGCCATGAGAAAAAAAAAATAAAAGCAAAGCCTTACTTTGACACCTTCTGTTTAAAAAAACTGCTGATTATTCAGTTTCTGGTCAAACTATTTACAATTCTTTTTCCCCTTAGGTGTCCTTTAAAGTTCCTTTTAAGTCTTACAAATAATAAGAGGAACAAATTTGCCGCACCAAGGATCGGACACACTTTCCTATTATCAAACCTCTCCGTTCGAGTTTGTGCCCAACTTTCAGCAGACTTTGGTGGCTGCCCCTATCTGCCGCTGGCAAACAAAGGCTTGATCTCCTGGATCAACCAGGGACTGTTTGATAATCCCTGGGATCTACAGGGACGCGCCCTTATGCGCGTGTGCACCATCTCTTCGGCCGGTCGGGTTTAGATCCACTTATTGGAACTGTCCGGGCAAAGCGATATCATGCTGCAATCTCAGACCTCCAAGATTGCTGCGAGCTAATTCATTGCCGATGTAGCTCTCCCTCGATTTACAGGTGGCATTTTCTCTCCCGACAAGAATAGCAGAATGTTTTAAGAAATAAATCCGAAAACCGAATTTGTAATGTCATCAGATACCTGAGCTCATTATTACCAATAGGGTGGGATTGTGCGGCGATGCCAACAAATATATTGGTCTAAAATCCCACACCGTGGGGTGGAAATAAATGATACTAAAAAGCATATAGATTTTTAAAACACAGAGACTATTTTTATTGGGACTTCTACCTGATACATACAGTGCAAACGATTTTAAATATTTTGATTGTAAATGTTTTAAACAGGCAGCTAGGATTGTATTTGCTAAAAAAACTTCGGGAAAGATTGAGAAAATGACCATCGCACAGGGAGGAAACATAGTGAAAATACTTGAGAATGTGCTGAAATGGTAGATTGACATTTTGAAAATTAGACGAACAAGAGGCATAATACAGTTTACGACAAATATTTGGGAGCCTTTCTATCAATGGCTCTAGGATTATCAAAAGCTATAGTAAAGAATATGTAGATTATAGGCAAAATAATGAATATATAAAGAATTGATATTTACTTTTTTTTTATGATTATTATTTACTCATTCTAAAATGTTTTTCGGATAGATCTTGGGGGACTATATGAATTGTTATTAAAATAAACAAGTAAAGTATAGCTATCTCGCCAAAATTATGAATGTGAACAAAATTATAAGCTCAAAAGATTGTTAATAATAATCACTAGAATATTCATTTCTGATTGATATATTGCGTATATTATGTTAATGTAACTGTAATTGAGAATATGAAATCGATGACAAAAAAATTGTTAAAACCAACCGACACACTGTTTGTACACTTATGGAAGAAAGTTGGATGTTTTTATGTTTTGTTTGTTTTTGTTTGTCCTTAAAAATCAATCAAACTTAACCCCTCCCCCCCCCAAAAAAAAGACATACGTCCTTCCTTATTGGGCAGTTCCAGTTGGTGTTGTGGGGATGAGGGTTGGAGAGAAGTCCAGTCTTTGATTTCTGTTTTGTGGGTTGCCACAAGGTTCTGTTTACTCCTATTTAACATTTAGATGAAACAACCAGGTGAGATAATTCATCCTCCCAGGATTAAGTATTAGAATTTACTGATCACTTCAATAATCCCTTGATCTAATCAAACCATCTCTGAACTAGCTGTAAACTAATTTATGAAGTCCTTGGTATTCTCTGAGTTTGGAAAAGGGACCCATGCAACCTCCAAAGAGAAATTGTAGAATTGGCATGACTTCTATGCTCACCATGTTTCTACCATCAAAATGGAAATCATTCTGTTGTTCCCATAATTATTATGGTGATCTCAATCCATGCCATTCATACCAATAATGCATTCCAATGATAATTAATCAATGTTATTTTGAAGGGAACACTTCTATTGATACTGATGTTCCAAGATAGGTATTGAAACCTTTATCAGTAGGGTTTCATTGCATGGAGGAAAAGCAACATGTGCAGAATCATCCTTGGCAAAATGATTTGGATCTTGGATTGTTGTTACAATAGCAAACATTGTAACTAAAAGTTCAGATGTTGTTGAGGTAATTCCCCATTAGAAGAATGAGCGCATACAGGGAGACGTAGTGAGAGTGGTGAAGAATAACACACAAACAGCACACAGATACACTGTACAGNCCAGATATCAAAGTCCAGCATCAAAAAAATAGTTTAGTAATCGACTTACACCAACGATCAGTAACAGTTATTAGGAGGAACGGCAACACTCTCCAGAAACACCAGAACAGTAACTAAATAACCCAGGTTTCTGGCTCTATCTTATGGCTGTTTGTGGAACCACATCCAATTCCAATTTTAGCATTCCCTTAAAGAGACAGTATTAAAATGTCTATCCTGGTTTATATATTTCCAACCCAAATAACTGTTAGGTGACTTACATTCCTAACAAATGTCACTCCTCATTCTGAACCAAACATTTAAATAAGTATGCAGTCAAATAGTACCTTGATTTAGTAACTGATCACTATCCTCTAACACTACCCTCTGGCATTTTTTATATAACCTCCATTATCTGCTATCATATATTTAATGCTATTATAAATTATAATGGATAATGCTGGCTATTATGCTTCTTGTCCTATATAGAAAGGAACAACAATTTATCTTTGGTGGTTGCATGGGCCCCTTTTCCAAACTCAGAGAGCACCAAAGACTGACAGATAATTTACAGCTAGTTAGGATGCTAAGTTGGAGGTTAGCAAGCCCACATTGCTAAGTGGGCTTGCTAACTTGAGTGCTATCCTGGGGCAGGGTGAGCTCTCATCTTTCACACCAGGTCCTTTCTGGGACATGAAAGGAATCCTCTCCAACTGGCTGTCCCTCAGACAATGGTGATGTCACCAACTAATCCTTTCAACCAAGAAACAAGTCAGTGTTTCTGACATGAGTGTGATCCTATTTAGACATGTAGGTTCTGTTCCTGTGAAAGAGAAAGAGCATACAAGATCAAAAAACAATTGTGCAGTATTTGCAACACAAAGGAAAAAGATGCCTGGATTACTGTAAAAGTCCCTTTATCTCTGTGGATTATAAAACCCTGCTGCCCTGGACTACTCCCTGTTTAGCTTGGTGGCAGAGAACAAACAAAATCAACCAAGAGAAAGAGGATGAGCATCCTAAATATGATAGAGTAATAAATGCTCCTTTAGGATACGATCTGCTCCTACAGTACACTGAAAGCAGTTTTCCTTCAAGGGAAGGATTTTCATTTTTATCCAATTGGTCTATATTGTGTGATGCCAATAAACGTACTGAAAATATTTTTGGTACTTTTAGAAGGCAAATCAGTTTTAAAGCAGTTAGATTAATTGTAATGGTTTAATGACAGAAAACCTCAACTTTTTTTTTAACCAACAATATATTTTTTCATTCATAAGTATGGTAATAATCTATCTGCAGATGTTATCACCATTTCAGTGTTGCATGATTGTGGCTACTCTGCAATGGTAAATAATTTTAATGTCAACAAGCTAATGAGCTGAATATTGACCATTTCTATCCTAATGTACCATATTCCCAATTTATTTGATAATGATTCATTTTCAAGAATTAGTGATAGCATCATTAAATATATTGTGCATATAGTGAAATCTTGCTTTTAATCAGTTAAACAAGGTATATTGCTCATTTTGGCTTCTAAAATAGAGAGAATTGAGGTTGTTGGACTTTACTGTTTTTGTTTTATTTGTGTCTGCACTATGATAACCATTTTCCACTGAAATGTTAAATTTAATTTGTTGCTTCTGCTTTGAAAACAATTGCAATGGAGTTAAAACTGAAAAGGGGAATGAACAGATTTATAATGCATATTGTAAATGGGGATTGGAGAAACAAAATAGGAATCGGGATATTACAGACTATTTCAGTTCTTAGCATAGCTAGCTTTACTTATGCCAAAGCTTCAGTGTAAAGTCATGATGGGACTTTCAGAACCACTTGCTTAGCATTAACTATGATGCTTTTTTCATAGCAAAAGCCAAAAAAACTTTCTGAGCTACATCAAGAGTGTAATACAAGAGGGGAAAAAGATAGCCCTATCAAAAAGCTACGCTTTTGTTCACCTAGTTCTGAACACTAAATGCCTAGTTTTTTAAGTCTATATCTGAATCCTTGGGCATATTCAGCTGCGGTGTTGAATTATACTTAACATTTCTTTTTTTTCTGATAGGCTCCTCATCATAAATAGCTCCATGTCCTGCAAATGCAACACATTCTTCTCGGCTTTGAGAATACTAGCATCTCTTCAAATGTGAGTGAGAGCTTTGCAGGACATTTTCAATCATCCTGAAAATAAAATAGAAACAGCATTTTTCAAAATGTGTACATTTGTGTGTTTGCAAACTCTCAGTTGATTTCTTCACTGGACAAGAAATTTAAGCTTATTCAAATTAAGAAGCTTATTCAAATTAAGAAGTATTTTCTGATCATGCTTCTATCAATCACAAATTTCAGCCCTGTTCCTTTATCCTGTCCTTCACAATTAATGATGTAATATTTATAATAGGTCAGTGAATTATTTTCTCTGCATGGATGCATTCTTGATACTTCAATACATAAATAAGATTGCGAAGTTATGGAATAGTTTTCAAAGACATGGGTGGGGAAAGATGGTCTTATTGGACTTCTGTAACAGAAGATAAACACATAGATAAATAGATAAGGAGAATCCACTTTAAAAAATGAACCAAAAGTTTGATAAGTGATTTGTTTTAACATTCCTGTTACTCAACACACACACTATTTCTTTTATAGTGTTGCACAGGAAGTTTTTTTTTTTTAAAAAAACGCTCATTATCTGAGTGTGTTACATTCTTTGTCCCAATGTCTTTGTCTAGTCTTTGGAGACAAGAGGACTCCAATGTCATGCAAACCATGCTTAAGTGAATACAGCTATCATCTTCTCATTTCATTTTCATGTAAGCACTAGATGACTCTTTTGCCTGCAAAATTCCCAGCCCAATAAACTCATCTCCCCAGTGTCTTATTAATTGCATCATTTTGATTTAACCTTTGGGCAGACAAATATATGCATGCCTTCTTTTGATAGGCTTTTTTTTCAAATTCCTTTTCACTTCTTCAAGTGGCATTTACATAAGCAATTCTAAAACTGACAACATTGCATACCTTTACTGGATGCCCCCCTCCCCAACCTAGAATAATAATTGGAATGATGGATCACCGAGATGCTATCTTAAAAGCCATTTGGATTTTTTTATCTGAATACAGTTGCAAACTTGAAGAGAAATCTGATTATTCATAACCCAGTTTTTGTAGTAAATGTTACTTGCAGGCTTTTGTTATACTGTGTCAAGTATATTTTTAAGAAGCTGGAAGGTTGTTTATATTTTTTCTTAAGAAATCACTTTAAAGCAAGAGCTGATGCACCTACATGAATGCACACATACACACATAGCGGTGCTTAAAATTTTGTGAAGCCTTTTGAATTTTCAAATATTTCTTCAAAAATATAACTTAAAATATGATCTGTACTCTGCACACAAGTCTTAAAAATAGATAAGGAGAATTCACTTAAACAAATGAGTTAAAACATTATATTTGTTCAGTCCTTTACTGAAGAAAATGATCCAAAGGACCAAGAGAAAATTTGATAGGCTTTCAAAATTCTATTATTATACCTTGCTGCAAATAGAGCATATCTGAAATCTCCCCATGCTGTTTATTGATATAGTGTCTCTGAAAAGGGTGATAGTAATATATTTTTCTTTGTTGTACCATACCAGATTTCTGCAATGGTATTGACTTTTCTTACACATAATATCTTCTCTAATTAATATATTGAAAAGAAATTTCTTGATAGCTTTTTCCATGACACAATATGATGGCTTTGCATATTTGATCCTTTACCTGAATATGAAATGACACTTTCTATATTTATTCTCATTTTTATATGTAGCCATTATCACAGAATATGACTCTGGGCAGCACACAATAAAAACAAACCATTAAATAAAATTTAAAATATATACAGTTAAAACACTTTGTTGATATTACTATTCAGAAACTAACAGAGGGTTTAAATTTATGGACAATGTAATCATCTCACTAATTTGCCACTTTCTGGAGATGTAAGCATGTTGACACAACTATATTTCATATCAATATGAATATCAAGGATGGGAACAGTCTCATCTCAGGGGCAATGATATATTATAGGGCAGGTGCCATTCTTCATCAAGAATAATGTTAAGTTGGTAACACCATATTATCCTTAGCCATTCATTTACAATCATTATCAGTATTGCAATCAAGTAGGAGAGCTGAAGTACAATCCAGAGGTGGTATTCAGCAGGTTCTGATTAGTTCTGGAGAACAGGTAGTGGAAATTTTTAGTAGTTTGGAGAACCGGTAAATACCACCTCTGACTGGCCCTGCTCCCATCTATTCTCTGCTTCCCAAGTCCCAGCTGAACAGCTGGGTCTTTTTTTGTTGCCCTGCACAGGAGAACGGAGCTGGAAAGCAGGTTAGTGGGATGGAGATGGAATGGGATTTTGCAGGATCCTTCTCCTGCTGTGCCCACCAAGCCTTATCTTTCCCAGCCATCATATTATTGGCTTAAGATGACAAAGTATGACTAGCATGAATCAACAGATCATTTCTGTATGAGAGATTCATTGCCAGCTGCTCCTTGGCAACTTCTTCAAAAATTAATCTTAGAAACCCGACTTCATTAGATTGCCATTTATAGGTTCTTCTGGTCTAGATGAGTAAATTTATAAGAAGAAATACCAGGCTGATTCTAGTAAAAACAAAATTGAAATGTGATAATAATAAAAACAGGTATTGGAATCTTAAAATATGATCCAATACACTGTACTGGTAATTCCCCACTGAACTGCAAAAGAAGCAAAATGTCTTCAAGGAAAAATAAAATCCAATTGCCTTTTAAAAATACACCTTTGGGATTTTCATGCCTAGCTAATCTGCAACTTTTTGGTAAGAAATATAGATATAAAAAAGAAAAGGAATGAATGTAATAACATATCATGTGCTACACTAATTTAAGAAATACATGGGCATTTTCTGGGGCTAGTTTATGTCAGTTGTGTATATTTTCAGGGAAATATACATTGTTAAACATGAAAAGATGGCATAAAGCTGTAGGATGTAGACAAAAATAATAATACTGAGCCAAAACAAATGATTTCATATAGGGGCTTCTTTGATTATCATCAGGGATAAGCCATTACATGCTTCAGGTTCATATATCATTGCTCTTTGCTGTCACTATGAAAAATAGAACTTTTTGTTTACTTAAAAATTTGAAATGTCATGAAATTCTGCTTGAAAAATGAGGTGAGGGGGAAAAAAATCAAGTGTCCTCCCTTTTCTGAAAAAGAATGCTGTATTTATTAGGGCAAAATAGACAGGAAATAAAGGAGATTGTGTGCACTCATGGCAACAGATCAACCAGTGTTTACATAGGAATAATTATCATAATCAAGGGAGATAAAGAATGCAACCATGAATAGGGGAACTGATGACAATAGGAACCAAGAATAAGGGATTAAACCTTCAAATGACCCACTCTAAATCCCAACAGATATCTAATGAATAAAGAAAGGTGAAACAAGAACCATATTTCATGAAAGAATGAGAGTTCCCATCTGTTTATAATAAAAATGTACCCTTAGGAATGGGTGTTTAATAGCTCTTGTTCAGGATTGGAAAAATAAATCAAGCCGTAAATCAGTTGGTATGATTTTTAGGGGGCGTAGTTTATAAAATATTAGATATTTTTCTGATAATTCATTTGGTAAGGAATCATTTTAAAAATGTTCAAAACTTTTTATCTCAGGAAGGAAATTAATCTTACTCTTTTTAAAAATTATATTTATGAAACTAATCTGTTTATAATTATTAACCTAATGTCTTTTTAAAACCTGGTGTAATAGTTTGTGTAGTGTCCAAATGTATAGCACAATGTGCAGAGAGTACCTTTAATCTCTAAACCAATCCAAACAACACACATCAATTTTTATTGAAACACACTCAGTCAAGCCAGTAAAGCATTGGAGAACATAAAAAGGAAGTGAACTGGCCGAGTCAAGTAATATGTACGGAATACATTTAACTTAGAACTTGCCATGTGCAAGATCCAATTAATTCCATCCAATCAACCATGCTATAGGAAACCTCAATTGACGTGTTTGGGCTACCAGATCTTTCAAGAAAAGGAGAAAGAATAGTTTAAAAAGCAAGATAGGACTCTGTGTCAACAATATATTAAGCCCATGTCACACAGCACCAACGGATGGAAAGAGGATGTAAAACGGAGAGAAACACTTGCCATCCATTG